>JAHBCN010001302.1:0-122741 GCA_019359885.1 Listronotus oregonensis | reverse complement strand
AAAGCTATTTGGTAATTTGCTCCTTTAAAAAGAGGGATAAAACATTTAACATATTTTATAGGCGGTATTCAGAAAATTGAGAAAACTTTAAATGGTTCAAGAGTAAAGTGAATTTATTTAAGAAGATAGAAATAAGTTATAGAAAGTTGTTCAAAAGTAAAGGATAGTTCCTTATACCAATTTTCGACAAAATCGGCCTGCTTTTATTAATTGTGATGAACATTATTTTAATATCAATTTACAAATTTTCCAAATTGGGAGACAAGGACCAGTCCAGTGGCCTCCTAGGAGTCCAGTTAACATAATGGATTTTTTTCTTTCCATTGAAACTTGTTTTCGTACCCTAATAAATGCCCGATATTAAAATAAATTTTCCTAAAAAAAGAGGGATTTTTTCAAAATTGGTGGAACCCCAATTTTGAACAACTTTTCCTAGTGACTTTTTCCATATTTCTCGAATAAATCCTTTATTCTTGTATCATTTTAAGTTTTTTAATTTTCTAACACCCTATAAAATATGTTAAATGTTTCTATCCCAATCTTATTTTTAAATAGCAAAATTTTTTATCAAGGTACTTTTTTCGATAAAATCAAAAAAAAAAAGTTTTCTCTTCCACCTTATCCGTGGACATATTATACAGGGTGCCCCGTAATTAATTGGACATGGTTAATTAGGATACCTGACATAAAAATAAAGCGTTTGAGCTCAATATCGCTTAGCAAAATGTTATTGGTTTTCTTCACAGGGTTTAAAACTAATTTTTTACCAAACTTTTTAAATATTAGTCTACATTACAGATTAAAGTAAATTTGGTGTACTCTTTATTTTTGGGATTAGGAACACGAATATGATATCTTTTGGCCATTACCACAGATGGCGCCACTAAACAACATTAAGTGATTAAAATGGTCATAACTTTTTGACCTCCCCGTACCACATTTGCAGTGAAAATAGTAAAACAGCATTTAATTTTAGTCAAAAAATATACTTTTGATCTCCAAAAAGTAGCCGTTTTCGAAATAAACGCATCTTTTATTTAAGTTCGCATAACAAATTATTATAGAGTTTTGCAAAGTTTGAGGATGAAAACATCCATAACTGCGAGTCAAGGTGAAGTATTAAAGTAAGTCTTTAATTTGGCTTGTTTGTGTTCTTGTTGTGTTATTTTTGTTAAAAATGCCCGTCCAATATTTTCTAATGCTCAGATGCGGATATGGTATGTGTGTATGCCCAAGAAAATTTTGTAGTCGAAGACAGCGCAGCGTTATTTTGATCTTTGTGGATAGAAGGCCAAATCAGCAAACATTTAAAGCATTGTACGATAGATTAGGCCAAACGGGCTCATTTTGTTCAAAAACGTAAATGCGGGAAGACAAGGTAATTGGGCGATATGGAAGATGAAATTTTTGTGTTACCAAAATCCAGAAAAGCTCAAGACGTATTAAGGCAGCCACTTTAAGCAAATCTTGGGCCCAGAATTATAGCGAAGAAAAACTGTATTCTATACTTCGCTCCAGTTCAGAATCTTTCCCTTAGACTTTCCTGCGAGACTCCAGTTCGTCAATTTTTCGAGAGCGCCATTGAATGATCCATTTTTGTAAAAAATTTTATTTACGGATGAAGCCAGTTCACAAGGAGGGTGTTTTTAATTGGCGAATAATCAATCCATTCGATGGAAAATCCTCTGCTTTCCAAACCCATTTTCAACATAGTTTTTAATAATTTTGGTGTTGGTATCTTTGGGAATTGTATTGTGGGACCGTTTGAATTCCAGCTAAGCTTGATGGAGAACGTTATCAAATTTCTTGAAGATGATCTACCCATTCTTCAGAAGATGTCCCTAAAAGACTTACAGTTTTTTGCAGATGGTGCAGGCACATTATTCACGCGTTAGAAATTACGGACGATGTTTATCCTCAAAAATGGATTGGTAGAGGTAGTGAATATCCGTGTCCTGCGCTGTCCGATTTAACCCCTTAGATTTTTATTTGGGGCTACTTAAATCACTTGTATAAAAATAAAATAAATAACCTCAGGAATTTGGCAAAAGGTGGAAAATCAATAACATCAGGGCCCAAGAAGAATCATTTTTGAATCAGGCAAAATTTAAATAAAAGTATTAGACAATGTGTCCTAGTGGATGGTGAACTTTTAAACATTTATTATAATCAAAAGCCTTTTCTTTTTGGTATTAATTAAATTTTGGATTAAGTGTTCATGGAACCTAATAAAAAGGGTTTATTTAAAACGGACTACTTTTTGGAGGCGGGAAATATATTTTTTTGACTAAAAAAATGCTGTTTTATTATTTTTATTTCAAAAATTTATGGAAGGTTAAAAAGTTATGACCATTTTAATCACTCAATGTTGTTGTATGTGGCGCCATCTAGTGGTAATGGCAAAAAGATATCATATTCTGTTCCCTATCCCAAATAATGGGATTACACCAAATTTCACTTTAATCTGTCCAGTGGATTCAGAATATTTCAATAAATGTTTGGTAAAAAATTAGTTTTAACACCCTGTAGAAAAAACCAAAAATTTTGTGGATATTGATCAAACCTTTATTTTCATGTCAGGTATCCACATTAACCATGTCCAATTAATTACGGACACAAAAAAAAAATATATATATATATATATATATATATATATATATATATATATATATATATATATATATATAATAATATATATATTTATATATATATATATATATATATATATATATATATATATATATATATATATATATATATATATATATATATATATTTATATATATATATATATATATATATATATATATATATATATATATATATATATATATCCAGGGTTTTTGTTGATTCCTTTAACCCCAGTTATTCAATTTTTACACCGGATTTCAGGTCTGGCCTTCGGCATGTTAAAATTTAAATTTTTTAGATACCTATTTTACATATAAAATTTCTATAAATTCTGAAATGTTTACCCTTTTTGGATTGGGGGTTTGGGATGCTAAAGGTATTTCAATGGGTAAATTCTAAATTCATATTCGTTTTTGGCACCTCAAAAAACGTAGGATAAGAAATTTATTTTATGTTTTCATACAATCTAGAAAATTAACCTTTTAGGGGGTGCTGGGGCAAAATCTGTGGGTCCTGGGCTAATTCTGACTTCGAATTTGCATTCAGCGTCGAAAAATTTATGAGGATACCAATGTCAGTCAGTCAACTGGGTAGCTATCCTAGGTTTTCCGCCAGTCGGTATAAGAATTTATGTATTACGACGCAACATTGCAGTTTTCTGTTTCTGTTAAACTTAATTCATTAACTGATCCTCGTGATTTTACTGGGTCTTTTTCAAAGGGCGAATACTGACTAACCACCCTGTATAATGTAGATGATATTTAAAGATGTTCTGAAGATCAAGAATAAAAATCCTTGAAATGTATAGGTCTAAAATAATGGACAAGTAAACCGTCAGTTCATCGAAAAAAAAAAAGGTATAATCTACCCAGCAGGCCCTTTTCAATAGGGAATATTGACTATACGCTGATCATTTATTGATAGATTTTACAAGATAACTGCAGTTAGCTATGGTTAGAACTAAAAAATAAACCTAGAAAGTGCAAAAAATAGCCTTAAACTAATTTATACTTAGAACATACTAAACCAAACGATATTTGATGAAAAGAAAATATGGCAGAAAATTATCGAGATACGCTAGGTCTGTCTGTCAGTCTGTGGACCTAAGGAACGAGCTCGATCTTGGCGTTTGTTAATAAAATAGTAGTTTTAAAACAATTGTACGGTATGTATTAATCGATTGGATAGGCTACCTACTGTACTGTATTAAACGATTGTATAGGCTACTGAATATAATTGTTCCAGGATGGCTATTTTTTGAACTTAATAGGTCTATTTTTTAGTTAATAAGCCGCAGTTATCCTGTATAATTTATCAATAAATAAGTTAATATTCCCTATCTAAAAGGAAATACTCTGTACGATTGGCCCTTTTTTTATGCGACGGTCTAAAGAATCTTTATTTTCGGGACACGACATTCTAACAACTTTTCCTGACTAACTTTTCCAATTTGTTATTATATATTTAGAGATTTACAGAAGCACTTTTTCCCCGATTCTACTTAAAAACTTTTATCCTGGAGAAGTAATTAAAGGGCTTATATGCAAGGCTAACTTCTTGCGATGAAAATAAAAAAAAAAAACACTCTTGACAAGTTTTTATATTTTTTACCTTTTTGCGACCGTTTTTCTATTCGATAACATTGCTTATTGCCCAAAGTTTTTTATCGGATGTAGCTGTATTATCACAAAATAACATTACCTTAACATGGAATGTTATTGTAAAATAATTAGAAAACTGAGCATATATAAAATTTCCAATTAAATATTGTGAAAACCTTTAAAAAAAACGATGAAAGTACTTATAATAAATAAACTTATGTCAGGCAGTGATCTTAATTTGTTAGTTACTTTCTTATTTTGTAATTAAAGTGATTTATTTTTTTGTTTCAGGTATGTATTAAAACAAAACCAAGTCACGTAGTGGCAGGATAGTGTCAGGAATCACGTAAGTTATTTGATTAAAATCATTGATTTTGGCCAATCATGTGTTCCTAACTCTAAAGCTTGTTTAGGTTTAATAAAAACTTGGTAATGTTAAAAAGAGACAACTTGTGGATTAAACTAAATTAAAATTTTGAAATAAAAAATGGGTGCTATTTATATCTGTCAAGGTTTACCAGAATTTTTAAACAACAAAATCTTAGGAGATATTAACAAATGTTACAAATAGATTTGTCACAACAAGTGTTTATATTTTAAGCAAAGGTAAAAATTATGTTTGTGGTAACTCGGAATTTTTTCTCCTACACCTGGTTATTTACCCTTAGGTAATAAACAGATTTTGTAAAATCTTAAATAATCTTTTAAACCAGTTTACCTGCAAGATATCTTTTGTCTGCATATGCTAGCTATAGTTACACAGAAACCGACAACATCTGCTTTTTTATATCTATTGGCCAGTAAGTAGGTTATATGTGACTAAACGAGTTTAGTTGCT
This sequence comes from Listronotus oregonensis, assembly GCA_019359885.1. NCBI lineage: Eukaryota > Metazoa > Arthropoda > Insecta > Coleoptera > Curculionidae > Listronotus > Listronotus oregonensis. Next base: position 117,671 of record JAHBCN010001302.1, on the reverse strand, counting down.
TCTGAGAATATGTTTAAAGTGCATTTGTAAATTAAACGAAATTTAGCCATTTTTCAAATACTTACTTATTAAAATTCAAATCCTTAGAGATAGAGGTAAGGAGCCCAGAAACATCACATATAATCCCAAAAAGAAGCATAATAAAATGGTAACAGTATCTTGAATTCCGGAACGCCCCATTTTAAAAGGCTTGGTAATCAGGAATTTGAGGTTATTTGACAGTTGAAGATATTTTAAAGAATATTTTAAGTAATATAATCAAATTTAGAAAGACTAACAGGGCGAGCATTTAAGAAAATAGGATAAGCGGGGTAACCAAAAACAAGTTTAAATAAAAAGCATTCTATGTAAAAATCTAGCAATTTTAAGTTGTGCCTAGATTTTAAAGGAAATTTGTTATTCTAATATAATAAATAAGTGAATTCCAGAAGGTGAATAACTGCAACCAAGTAAATTTAAATTATTCCTGATAAATTTGAAGCAAAATTTAAGAATTACATGTTATTGTCGACGAACTTTTACTAGAAATTACAGATAATTTTCGCATTTATCAAAATTTAATTTTAGACCAAAATCTTTGCAAGAGGATACTAATTTTGTGAAGATATTTAAAATTATGTGGATCGCCTGCTAAAATTTCATCGTCTAAATACTAGAGAGTTATTTTCATGTCTAATGAAGAAATAAAAGGTTAAATGGCCAATAAAAAAGTGCTATCCCAAGTATGTCACCCTTATTTAGGAGCCGAATAACAAAGATTCATGTTTAATAATTTATGGTTTATTAAAACTACCCCAAGTGTGGCAACAGAATTGCAGATCAAACTTTAAATTTTCCCATAGGAAATAACACCCAACCCTTACTCCGTAAATTTATTGATTACGTGGCGGCATATCTTTTCTACTAATATAAAAAGGTATGTAATTACGTTGTGTGAAAAAAAAAGACGAACGACCAATTAGAAAGTGCAAACATTTTATGAAATTTCAGAATAATTGCAGTCAATATGCCTTCTAATTTTTAAAAAAAAATAATTACAAAAATATGTGTAATTTCAAAATGCAAACAGACTATTTTAATAAAAAAATACTTTAAATAATACAAATGTCACATAATCCAAATTTAAACATATCATTTTTTATATTTCAACGAATCGATATAATAATTTTTTTTTACTTATATTTATTTTTTTTATATTTTTTCCATTCTTACTTTTTAACCACAATATTTTCTGTAATTTTTAGATTTTCTGTTTTTCCGGCTCTACTTTTAAGTAGGTATACATGATCGATGTAAAAAATACACAGTTTTGAAGATTAATTATTCAAAAATTAAAATTGCTTCTTGGATACGATGGTTTCAAATTGTTAATATTTTCTTAATAAAATAAATTTTAGTTTATTATTTTAACCCGTTTATTAAAGTTACAAAAAAAAATCGGTATGCCTAATAAAATTTAGTCTAGTTTTACAACTAGTTATCAGAAATCAAAACGGTATACAGAATACGATTCGTCCCTTTAATTAAAAATTTAAACATTTAACGTATGCCGTAAGGCACACAAGTTTGGATGATGTTTGGACTTTAACAATTCATCCCTTCTGCACTGCAACAAGTACTGCAAGACCTGTCTTGTCAAGATTAGGTTCAAATCCGTCATACCAAAAAACCCCTGGATACCAATTTTTACTCTAACATTTACATTATCGTAGATTTTATTGAAAAAATAGAAAAATTAAATAAAAACATTAACACCCTGTATTTCGGAAACGAAAGCTTTAAGGACCCATATTTTCATAGACTTTTATGTTTATTTTTAGACCCTGCCTACGTACCTAAAGTATTGACATTTCCTCATAAATCAATATATACCTATATATATATATATATATATATATATATATATATATATATATATATATATATATATATATATATATATATATATATATATATATATATATATATATATATATATATATATATATATATATATATATATATATATATATATAATATATATATATATATATATATATATATATATATATATATATATATATATATATATATATATATATATATATATATATATATATATATATATATATATATATATATATATATATATATATATATATATATATATAATATATATATATATATAATATATATATATAATATATATATATATATATATATATATATATATATATATATATATATATATATATATATATATATATATATATATATATATATATATATATATATATATATATATATATATATATATATATATATATATATATATATATATATATATATATATATATATATATATATATATATATATATATATATATATATATATAATATATATATATATATATATATATATATATATATACAGTGTCGTACGTCTTATGGTGCATTTATTACTGTAAAATTAATTTCGTTATTATTATGTATAAATAATTTTGTATTAGTGTAGTCAATAAGTGTGATCGTGACGATGGTGCATTTTTTTAAATGGAACACTGTGTATTTTTAATATATTTAGGTACTTTTTAGTCAACTATCTTCTCTAAATTTGTCAACATCGGTTCAGTAATTTCAGAGAAAAAAATAAAATATAAAAAAAAATTTTTTTGCACCATTGAATTTAAAAATGAATAAAAATACCTATAGTTCTAGATTAATTGAATTAAACCAGGAACTTATTAAGTAGGGTTATATCAGTCGCTTATGTCATGTTTGGTTAATTCTAACTGTACAGGGTGTCCAAAATTTAGTGTCAAACTCTTAAAATTTGAAAGCACTTTATTGTTCTTATTTTAAATACGAACCCCTGTATATTTTTAGGTCGTTAGATGTAGAATTAAAGAACAAACATTTTTCTAATTATAACCCTATCGAAATTCCTAACACATTAAAAGTTATTCGTTGAAAACTCATTTTCGCATCTATTTTAATAGCAATAACATTGAATAAAAATGATAGGTGGCTATGAAAAACAAATTATTGACAATGGAGTTTATTTAACTTACAAAATCTTAGTTTGACATATTATAAAAATTCGAGTAAATTATTATTATTTATTAATTGAATTAAATTAATTAAAAAAAAACCTTTAAATGTTAAATAAACCTAATTTTTAATTTTTAATACTTTCGGCTAACATTTATGTAACTTTAATCAATTTCTAGGTAATAATTAACGTTATTAGGAAACTCTAATGTCAATAAATTGTTTTTCATAGCCATCTATAATTTTTATATAATGGTATTACTATTAAAATACATGCAAAAATGAGTTTTCAACGAATAACTTTTAATGTGTTAGGAATTTCGATAGGGTTATAATTAGAAAAATGTTTGTTTTTTAATTCTACATCTAACGACCTAAAAATATACAGGGGCTCGTATTTAAAATAAGAAAAATAAAGTGCTTTCAAATTTGAAGAGTTTGACACTAAATTTTGGACACCCTGTACAGTTCGAATTAACCAAACATGACATAAGCGACTGATATAACCCTACTTAATAAGTTCCTTGTTTAATTCTATTATTCAAGCCCTATGGGTATTTTTATTCATTTATAAATACAATGGTGCAAAACAGTTTTTTTTAATATTTTATTTTTTTTTCTTTGAAATTACTAAACCGATGTTGACAAAATTTTAGAGGAAGGTAGTTGACTACAAGAGGTACCTAAATATATAAAAAAATACACAGTGTTCCTCTTAAAAAAATGCACCATCGTGACGTCACACTTTTTTGCGACACCCTGTATAACCAAAATTATTTTTCTGAAATGCACCGTAGGTTAAAGGTAACGTCTGCAAAATATGAAAATTTTACAGTGAATAATAAATGAGCTACATAAGACGGGAGGTGAGCTGCAGGACCCTGTATAACATTTTAGTTAAGAAAATTACCGCCATAAAATGAGAGCCCATAAACATCCTAGAGGGGTTGCTGTGCTCTAAATCTTTTTTCAGGAATTATTTAGTATACCGTATATTTTGCATTTTATTATCAAAAAGGTTGTTAGGGAGAATAGCATATATAATAAATATATTGTAACGGCATATTCATGTTATTTTTAGATTTCAGCATAACTGGGCATTAACTTGTTAATTCGTTCATCGTTAATTAACCAGTTTAAAATTTCCACTAACGGAACCTTTTAGTTAACTTTAAAAAATTCTAACGGACTCGGTAACTTTTGTTAAATTTATTCAAGTCCGTTAATCGTATGACAGCAGTCAGGTAGGTGGATGCAGTGAAAAAAAGTGCATAAAGAAAAGGTAGAACAGGCGTTTGGACAATAAGCTGCCGAAAGTTTGAAGGACAGAGATAATTTAAGTGGCGGAGGCAGCAGCCCGAGCAACAAGGACGATGATAAGGAAGACTTTTTCAATTCTAACACTCAGTCTAAGGAAAGATCTAAGAGATCTATGTGGCTGGACATAAAATCAAAACACTTGTTCCACAATGCGGCATTTCTCGGGGAACATGCATAAATATGTTTATTAAATACTGCTATACCTTCAAGCGCTGCAGCTGAACGTCTTAGGCAAAGATATTTCAACGCCGGAATGAGCTTCGCTTTTAAACGAAAACTTTAACATATTAACGTTTATGAAGGGCAATATCCACATGATACCAGATGACTAAACTACACACTCTAATTATACACGTTTTTTTTTTGTTTCTAACCTGTTAACTTCCAAAACCCAAACCAACAGTTCTTATAGGTAGAGGTTTAACACAACGGTATAAAAAAGCATTTTTTATCACGTGTTAACGATTAACGATTAACGTTAACTTCCGTTAAATCGTCCCAGAGGTAACACTGTAACGTTTAACGAAGTAAACTTTTTTAGTAACGGATAAGCGATTAACGAAGTTAATTATTTGATTAACGGTGCCCAGCTATGGATTTCAGGTATCTTGGTATCGTAGCAATTTGATTTCTACATATTTTATGTAAATATATTTAAACAATTTAAACATAAAAAGATTATTTTAAAAGTGTTTTCTAAATAAAAAAGAAATGCTATTGAACCAACAAGGGTATTCCTGAGGGCCATTTCTACGCGCGAGCCTAGAGAGCGCGGTAAGGGTATAAATTATTAATTGCCAGTTAATTCCCGAGTTTCTTACAATATTTTTTTGACGATAGTTTTGTTATAAAATTGTGAAATTTATAGTTTTTGTTTATTTTTTTCGGATGTATTTTAATTTTAGGAAGCCAACTTGACAGGTTCCTTAATACTTGGCATTGGAGTGACAAGGTTATAAATATGGTTTGTTTTGTGTATTTTTATATGCCTATGCTATAATTGGTAGATTAATTGATAATTATGCAATAATAAGGGATTCTAATGCATGATCTTGTATACGTTAGTAATACTTGTAAATAAACAATCGCCGAAAAAATATTTTACCGTATAGATTTTACCTGAAGTGCTTTTAAGTAACTTGCTGCCATTAAATAGAATAAATAAGACGCAGACAATAAAAAGTTAATCGTCCATATTTTTTAACTAGCAAGAAGACCGCAAAAACGCGTTTTAAAAAGGATTTCCTTTTATATTTTAATTAAATTTGGTTCTTAATGGACTAGAATCCCCAAAATTTATGGTTGGTCATAAATCTTCAAACGAGTAAAGTCCTTAATAAGTTTGGTCGAAAATAATATTATACAGTCTTTATAGCTTAATTAATTTAGAGGAAAAGGAAAATTAGGCGGTGGGGTTTTTATGTTATATTTTTTAAATGCATTTAAAATAAATAAATGAAATATTTTTTTATATGCATAAAAATATTAAGTATGTTTTATAACTAAGCTAAAAAATAGATGGATTTGACAAACAAAAAATAAAAATGTGTTATTATGTTGTATTTACAACATTGTACTGACTTGTAGGTATTACCTTGTATAAATGGTATTATTTTAATTTAAATAGTAAATTAAAAACATAACAATGAGCAATTTACATTTTTTACAAAAACATTGTATTGCATTGCCAATCTTTACAATAAGAATGTTATAAAAGTCAGATTTCCTTTTAAAAAAGTTTTTATATTTAGACAGCAATACTTTAATTATATTAATTAATTTTATTTTGCAACATTCTGTTGCAAGAAAAGGTTTTACTCTTCTAGGCTGTAAATTTATCTTTTACAAATTTATACTCTACATTTGCAGACACCCTGTTTAATTGTGGTTGAATAAAACTTTACAAAAATATTAAGTAAGGTTAACCAAATATAAAGCTGGCGTAGTCGGATGGTAGGAAAATTAAATTGATACTTAGCACCTGTACTCTAAATTAATTTTAAAACCACCTATTATGAAGCTAGAAAAAGCTAGCTTTTCTAGAATCAATACAAGCTTTGAATTTAGAACTCTAGAGTTTTAAACTTAAAGATTAAAATTTAAAAATGTATCATATTTTGATTAGTAAATAAACAAAAAAAAACTTTTTCGCGAGAGGCCACTTTGATGAATAAAAAGGTATCAAAAAGATGATTTTTGTAGGTAAAATTGGATTGGCCATTTATCATTTTGTTTGTTTAAATATCAGTACCAACCTAAAAAAGTAAACATTTTAAGTTATTAGAACAAAACTCTTGATGATAAAGAAAATAATAACAAATACGAAATTAATATTTCACTAAGAAAAGACCAATCATAAAAAAATATTTAAAAAATAATAAGTTGGGAACAGTTATTATCACAACTTTAAGCATTCTTGATGTTATGCAAAAAGAGCTATTTGCTCCCCAATCTTATAAGAAAACTGTCTTTCCTTGGCCACCGACTAGCTTTAGGAAAAGACCTGTATTTTTTTACGGTTTCTGCTTTGGAGAATAAACCAATATAGTTTCTCTTCTAGCAGCTCCTATAAGTCAACAGTGCCACTTCCCTGTATCCTCATTTGGCCAGATCTTGGTCTTTCCATTTCGTTCGTTTCTTTATTCCTAGAGTGTCTGGACTGTAAAACCTTTAAATCCTTAAATATCATATTATTAAATTGCCTCTTACTTTTTTTAAAACACACACGGTGCTTAAGAAACTAGGCTTTTGTAGACAAGCTCATAATAAAAAAGGCTCACAGTTGACAACTGACAGTCAACCGTGCAGTCAGGAAGAGTACTTCGACCTCGGACACACCTTTGATAATGTCTGCCGCAGTAGTAGGCAAAATTTAAGGTAGAATACCAACAGACCATGGCAAATAAGCACGGCAAACCCAAATAATGTAGTTAAAATTGGCCGTAAAAGCTTACACACTTCGATGATCCGTAATCATGGATCTGTTGTTGACCACGTGATCATTGTAGCCAATCCGATAGTGTCTTGCAAAAATAAAAATTCGTTAAGGTCACAACGGACAAAAGTTTGTTATTCTAACTTCTGTCCGTGATTTTATCTGTGTTGATTGTAAAAGTTCGGTTATCTTTGAAATTTATAAGTCTGTTATATATACAAGGTGCAATAATATTGCTTACTGGCCGTAATTAAAAGACGCCAATTGTTTGCATCATACGCAAGGGAATAAAAACATTCCCTATAAACAGCGTTGGTCGATTTTCTAAAGGTACTGTGATGGCCCACTAATGTCAGCGTCTTTTAATTGACTGTGTCTATTACCATTCGTTGGTCCGATATTAATCCTCAGTTAATGGTTTGACAGAAAAAAGACATAATGATATATCCACAGTGGCCTACTAATTTAACTGCGTTACAAATCCAACGTTATTAATTAAGCATTGGCCCACTGCATTTATTCGTTACTCAGCATACGCTAGATCGTGTTTGTTCTCCTTTTTGGCCCTTTGCCTAACCACCGACAACTAAAAGTGAAGCGTGCCATCATAACCTAACTTTTTCAGAAGCTTGGTAATTTTTGTGAATGATTAGGGATGACGTGATCGGCAAGTTTGTACCGTTTTTCTGCAGTTTTTGTGTTTTTTTTTTTTGGTGTTTTGCAAATGAAAAGTATATTATGGTGATATTTTATAGTTTTAAGAATTTTTGTTCTTATTATATTTCGTATTATTATTGGCTGTTATGTTAATTCTGACTTTGTTTCGTATTTTTGTAGTTAGACTATCTTATGACATTTTAAATTTATCTGCAAACCACATTGTTTTAAGTGCCTTGTTTGTCTTGTTGTGCTCAAGGCAATATATTATAGTTTTTTATGTATTCATATTTTTTATTAATAAAAATCAAAATTTTTACATTTTTATTTTATTTGGTTTTCCAGTGGTGTTCCAACAGTAAGCCCAAATGAAACAGGGTAAATATTAGTTACTATTTAGCTAATATCCCAATGATTTTCCGACAGTGGCCTTAAATGAAACATCGGTAAATATTAGTTACTATATCGTTAACACCCCAATGGTTTTTCAACAGTGGGCCTCCATAAATGTATCATAGGGTCAATATGTAGAAGTATTGGCAAACTGACTAATAAGTGTCGATGGGCCGGTGTGCCAAACGCGGAAACACGGACCATGGGGTTTCACCCTAAGAATTTGGTAACTTTTAAAGTCAATGTTTAATAAGTAAAATTATATTGGACTTTTTTGTAGTTATAAGAGACATGTTTCAAATCATAGATAAAAGTTTATGGGGGGGATAGAATGGAAACTGCCATATTAAAGAGAGGGTCGATATTTTGGCGCCATCTACCGTTATGGAGGACAATAAAGAGCTTGTTCAAAAATTAAAAATCTGTTGTACCGGCCTCATTTCTTGTTTAATGTTTTTTCCCAGAGATGGCTTTTCCTCCGTTTAGCCGGGAATTTCAAATTAAAGCCAGGAATGGTGTTGAAAGGAAAATATTTAAAATATAATCGTTACGTCATAGTTTGTAGAGTATGACGTAACAATTATATTCTAAACCTTTTCCTTTCCACCTTTTTCCTGACTGCAATCAGCTATTGAACAAAAATAATTTTCATAAATTGTTGAGTAAATAAAAGATTGTTAGTGGAATAAAATAAAAGAAGTAAAATTACTACAAAAATTTATTAAAACTTTTTTCGAGGTGTATTTGTTAAAACACCTAGAATACAAACAGTATTTAAAAATAGTATTTAACATATTTTAGAGATCAGGTTATACAGTGACGGTTAGAATATTGCACTACGAGGGAAAATTGTTTATCAAGTTTATGGAAAAATGTAAACATGGTAAATTGTCTCCCCAAATCCGGAAACCCAGATAGGGATAAAAACAAATAACTTGAATTTTAAGGTACAGTGAAATACCTTTATTTTTTAAAACAGAAAAACATTACTAATTGAAGCTGTTTCAAATTAAGTTTTAAGTATAAACACGAAGCACACAGTAGCCTGTGACAGAAATTAGAAAACCAACATTTTCAGTTAAACACATTTAAAATAAATTAAATTTTCTTGAACTAAAAATTTTACTTCAAGTCACTTTATTGCAAGAGATATTCAAAATGGCTTACATGGTGCACTACTTTTTTTTGCTTATTTATGCATATTTATATAACTGTAACCACTAGACATATTTAATTATTTTAGTTTTAGTCAGTATAAATAGCATTTAAAATTTTGAATGACAATTTGAAATAGTACACCACTTAGGAAGTGACAAAACAGTAAGATTTTGTTTTTGAACACTGGTGTCTGGAATTTCATATTTAGGCATAAATTTCAACTGAACTTTTGTTAGTAACATTTTTCTGCGTTTTTCAGGTCTCTTCTCTTTGTACAAGTGGTTTTGTGACATGTGTATGTGTATTTCGGTTTTAGGATATGCAGAGATGATTTTTTCTATTTTAATTGTTTAATAAGGCTTAATAAAAAACGTTCTCATTTAGTGCAACATTTATTGAGGTTACTGCATATGTTAAGCCAGTACCTTATATCTCACTTTTTAAAATTCACTGTATAATATACTGCTTTTAAACAGATGCTTAACAAAGTATTGTATACCTTACCTTAACCTAAACTGCAAGGATTTATAACACCTTATTTTTTGTTTCTTAGCGGTCAGTAAATTTTAAAAAGTGTCCATAATTTTTGACAAGGTTAAAATACATTTTTTATTATAATTAAAAGTACAATAAAAAACTGAAGTAACAAAATTATTAGCTAAATTATTTAGTCATTACGGTAAATAATAGTTGTGACTCAACTACAAAAAATAATATACATATTTCAAACATAAGTAACCAGCAAAAACTCTTAAAACAGTAATATTATGTATTTTCCAAGATAATTAGTGACCCATGTATTATTAACAGTGAGATGTGAGTTAGTTGGGATTGGAGTCAATGGATTTAAGAAAAACAATTTTCTTCTTGCCGACGTTTCGGTTAATTTATAACTATTATCAAGGCTCGAAGAGTTAGTTTTTCCCTGTCATTAAAAATTGTTGTTTTGTTTGTTTTAATGACAGGGAAAAACTAACTCTTCGAGCCTTGATAATGGTTATAAATTAACCGAAACGTCGGCAAGAAGAAAATTGTTTTTCTTAAATTCATTGCCCCAATCCCAACTAACTCACATCTCACTGTTAGTAATATTATGTTTAAGTCAATAACATCTGTAAAGGATAAATATTTCTGCAACATATTTTTGTTCAAAACATGCAAATATGACTCTTTTTAAAAAAATTCCGAAAAGAATTCTATACATTATGTATATGATGTTACATTTAACATAAAACCAAATTGTTTCGTAAGTGTAGATTAAGTTTTATATTTCTAAAGCCCATTTATAAAGATAACGATTTCTCAGTACGACCATGGTTTCAGAAAGCTTAGGTAAAAATTCATAATAGACTTGTACACCATTTTTAAATAAAACAATTTTAGCAGTAATAATTAACCATTTAAATTTTTTGTTTTAAAATGATTAAAATTTTGAGTTCACTCAAAATTTCAAACTTTAGTAAATGTGTGACATATACACATTAACTAACTCTGAAAATACATGGCAGTGTCAATAAAAAAATAAAAAAGCCCTAAAAGGAGGTTTATGTGGACAGATTACTTATCGATGAGGAGGCTGCCGATATAAAATTGAATAACACAAACTAGTAAATGCTATTAACATTTTTATAGACATTGTAGGTTTTAATATGTTAATTTTGAGGATGAGAACTTTAAAAAAGCATCGCTTGTGGTGGATGCAGTGTAAATGGCAATTTTGTTTTGATAAATATTTATAACAATGTACAAACTATTTAAGACATTAAATTGGTATTAAATAATTTTTGCCTGATACCGCACAGTTTTTATTGGTTATTGCTAGTGTTCACAAGCCTTTCACTGATTGGGAAAAACATACCTGAATTTTTTTAATATCGCCTAAATTACTCGCTTAATTTGAGGTTTCTTATTCTTAAAATAAGTATAGAAGTAGCACTGTAACAACGGCAGACGAGTATATGGTTAGACTTTAGAGTGAGGCTGTTGACCCAGCAGGACATTGTAGGTTAAAAATTCATTCCCCTATTTTTTAAATATCCCTTTTTTCTTTTCACTGCACTGCTATGTATTTTTTTGGCTGATAAAAATATTTTTGGAGCTGTGTGTGGTATAGTCCTTAGATCCAAACCTTTGATTATTTTATTAATTTGGTTGCAAAAATTAAAAATATTAACTCTAATAAAATATTTTAAAATTTTTGACTTAATTTTTGTATCGTGAAAACAGTCTGTAAAAGAAATTCTTTCACATAATATTTTAAATGTGTAGTCAACAATATTTTTTTTGTACAGGTTTCTATTAAAAATATAGCGAATTATGTTTAAAGATTTCTTCATTTTCTCTAAAAAGGAATCGCTTACATATTTTAGATGTAGTTGTCCTTTTTTATATTCTTTAAAAAGAAGAAAGTCTTCATCTTCAGAGACAGTTGATTCCTGTTTTTTTAAAAAGCTATCCTTGCAGCTACAAGGTAGTCTTCCCACTTTTTTTAAAATGTACCCACAGACATATCTCAAAACTTTTGTCTCAATGGACTTCAGATACACTGGTAAGTCAACTGGCACTTTGCAGTATACTACTTCCTGAACATCTTTATCTTCTTCCTGCAAACCCTGTAAATATAACATATTTTAATCAAAAATAAGGTGTTTTCGGGTTTGGAAAATTACTGTTCTAAGTCAACTGGCCTTTGCAGATACTATTCCTGAACATCTTTTTCTTCAGGCAAACCCTGTAAACATAACATATTTTAATCAAAAATAATTGGCGCATTATATCTTCTTAGGCAAAATAACAAATTACTATGTAGCGATAACACATATAAAATATTAATACACACCTGAGTTACAAGTCTCTGAAGGGTCAAAAAAAGAGACGAGTCATCATCCTCACAGTTTGCTCCAACAGAATGATATGATGTCAGTTGGTTAACTATTAGGCTCTTGTAATAATTACTGAAGTCAATTGGTCGAGGATTAATATTTCTTGCACCCCTTTGCCTAATTTTCCCAAAAAAATTCTCAAGTGGATCCTGATTAAATGTTCTCGGCATCATATGCGTAAATCCTAAACTTGATAATATTTGCCAAAGGTCCTTAAAATTTTTAATAGTGCTAATCAAATTTTTTAGACTTGGAGGACTAAAATGGGATCCATTTTTTAAAAATTTAAATGTTTTAAGCTGGACTAAAGCTTCATTCCAAAATTTTATATGTGGTGAGCCTTTGGTAACTGGCACTCGCATACTTTTTCCTGGTGGTGGTTTAAAAGAACTGCCATTCAAACTATCAAACAGCTTATCCAGAAACTCCAAAAGAATAGCAGTATCTTCTGCTCTTTTTTCTAGGACAAGCTGTTCATCCCCGGTATCCACGGTGATTCCTAAAATAAAGATTTGGTTTTTAATAACAGGTCTTATGAATTATTGTAAAGGAAATTAAAAGAAAAATATAATTAAGCATTTGAACATACCCGAAAAAGCAAGAACATTAATTGCAACAGCCACGGAATGGCTAAACACTTGTGTACATTTTGACACTTTCATTTTGCTCATCTTGGCTGGGTTTACATGGGCGTCTGTTAGTTTCGTCATCATTCGTAGACATCCAATATGAGGATCCATTTTGTAAGCTGTATAAATGTCACCCCATTTTGCCAACTTTGTTTTTGCATCGGATACAAACTGCAAATCGTATTTAACAAGGTTGTTTCTCAACCCTTTAAACAGATGCGGCACATCATACAGTGGAATTATTTTTTTTCCATTAACCTCAAAATAATAATCATAATTGTCCTTTCCCATCTTTTTGTATTCCTCGTGTGTCTTCTTTACTAGCCTATTAATGGCTGCTTGATTATTAGATCCTTGGTCACATACTGTGGCAACAATATTATACCCAATACTATGACACTTCTTAATAACCATTTCAATTATAGAAGATAACTTCTCGCTTTTCGTGCCACCGTTCACAAAATGGTAGTAAATGGGTTGTTTCCATTTTCTTCGTATGCCTCTAAGCATAAACACCTAAAAAATTGAAAGAAAATATTTTAACTAAATAACATGTAAGTAGTAACAAGTGACTTTTAAAATTATAACTAAAAGCATTGTTTTAAAAAACATTGTAGTACTCAGGTTTTCATAGGTTTTGCTTCAATTATTTCTATTACCCAATTTTTTTGTAATATTACCTGTGCATGATTTGCTATCTCTTCTGTTTGGTCTTGGCCATCGTCTTCAAAGCCTTCAACACATCCCCTAGGCAAATTTGGTTGCAAATTAGGCTGTAGGGCCATTTCATCAAACATCAACAAACAGTGTTTATCCAAGGGGTTATTAAAGTTTCGGGCTTCGGCTTTCAAAACTGCAAACACTTCATGATGAAGACCGGGTCGAATTGGAATACGATTTAAAAGTTTCATCACAGTCTTCCTCGATGGTAAAGCAAATATTTTTGAGAGGAAGCGATAACCAGCACCACTATGCTTGTATAGAGCCAAAGCCAAAACTTTGTCCTCAAGACTGTACCTCCTCCCCCTACTTTTTTTTTCAACGTTTTCTATTTGGCTTTGAAAAAATCTAGCGCGTATGCGGTCCATACTTGAAACCACTTTTTCAAAAGCCTGGGAAGTTGTAAATTTTTCAACGTAGTTCAATCTCCTTTTAACAGACAATGCCGTTTTTTTCGATTTTAAAGCTCTCCTTTTAAACTGCATAGCTCTTCCGTATAAATGTTTAGCTTTAGGAGTTAAATCCTTCACTTGACCAACATTGACTTCAGATAGTAGTACTGATCTTCCTAAAATAGATTTGTAACAATATTATTCTGCTTATGTTTTTTAGAAAGAGATCTTTTTCTATAAAAAGTATTAATATAAGTTAATTATATATAGATCTCCTCATATATAATAATAAATATACAGTGTGTCCGCGGATGGGGTTCCCAAGAGGAAAAAATCTTTATTATTCATTTTACGACCAAAAGTCATTCTTCATAAAAAGTTCTGCTTGTTGAGGAAATGACTTCACGATAAAAAAAATTTAGATCAGATGTACAGGGTGTTAATAAATTAGGAAAACAAGAAAATGCTTCAAGACAAAAGTACCATTATTTATTAATTTTAACAAAAATGTTACTAAACAAAGTTGTTTATAGTCTAACGAAAAGACTAAATACAAATTTTGAAATAAAAATTTAAATATTAAAAATATTAATAAATAATAGTTTTTTTTCTACAACCGAGTAAAAAGTACAAATTTGCGCTTCCAAATGAAAGCGCAAAGTTGCACTTTTCCAAGGAGCGACCATTTTGGTTACTTTGTACAGTAAAAAAGTGCTCACTCCTTGAAAAAGTGCAAATTTGCGCTTTCATTTGGAAGCGCAAATTTGTACTTTTTACTCGGTTGTAGAAATTTTTTTTAATATTCGAATTTCTATTTCAAAATTTGTATTTAGTCTTTTCGTTAGAGTATAAACAACTTGGTTTAGTAAAATTTTTGTTAAAATTAATAAATAATGGTACTTCTGTCTTGAAGCATTTTCTTGTTTTCCTAATTTATTAACACCCTGTACATCTGATCTAATTTTTTTTTATTGTGAAGTTATTTTCTCAACAAGCAGAACTTTTTATGAAGTATGACTTTTGTTCATAAAATGAATAATAAAGATTTTTTCCCTTTTGGAAGCCCATCTGTGGACACACTGTATATTCAGGAGCTAAGAGTTTTTTATTCTTAAAAGCTGGGGATAAATTTAACCTTAAACTAATAAAATCACATATGTTTTCTGCTTATGATTTATGATTTTAGAAAAAAAATTCTACCTAAAAACTACTATTATAATTTAACTAAATGTAGATCCCCACATACTCAATAGTAAAAAAATATATATAAGGGTCATAATTTTCTTATCATTTAAAGGTGAGGATAAATTTAATGTTAAAACCATAAAATCACATACGTTTTTGAGTTGGGTGAGGTGACACCCTTGTGAATTGCTCAGTAGTGCTGGTGGTTGCTTCTATTTGCTTCTCATCTAAAATAAATGTCTGGTGGCTTGTACTGGGAACAGCATAATGTGGGTCTACATTAGACTTTTTTGTCATTAATGAAGAGCAAATTTCTTCGACTGCTGGCGAAACATCTGCCAATGTAACAGATCTTGTGCTCGTTGAAGGTTCGCATTCGATACTTATTAATGGATCTAAATTTAAAAAAAAAACACTGAAATATATAATTAAATTAAGTATTATATTAAATACAATTTGAAATATATTTCAAAGTAAATTGCTTATATCAACAATACTTATTAAATTTTTGATGTAATGAAATTTACATACCTGGTAAGTTTAGTGATGGTGTTACACCACTTTTCAGTTTGTTATTACTCGCAAAGTCTTCAGGTAAAAAGTGTAAAGAGCAGATCCTTGAACTCCTATACAATTTATCCGCTGTCATTTCTGAAACTAGGCGCCTATTTCCACATAAAACGACCCACCTATCAAAGAGCAATTTATCCTTCGCTGGATTAGGAAAGCGATGTCTAGAGGAACTGCTATCCCAACAGGAAGGTATAACACAAGGTGTGTGCGGCATGGCCGAGTAACACAAAGTTATTTCCTGCAAATAATTTCATATTAAGGTACTGCAGCAGTTCATGTCTTTGAATGACGAATTTGAATGATATTTGAATAAATGCATATTTTCAGCAAAAAAACCTGAAATATTTTTCAAAAAATTCTGTGTCACAGCAATTAAAAAATTAAAAATTTTCTAGAGGTAAAAATTATTACCACTTTATAAATTATTATAAAGCAAGTCACTTCCAAACATAACCTTATGTTTAGTGCTTAATAAGCGTTTTTATTGATTTCAGTACAACATAATACATTTTTATCACAGTGTTTATATTGTTTTTATGCAGTCTGTACAACGGAATTTAATTCAATTGGGAAAAAGCATTTTAAATATAATAAACATTATGAAATATTTGTAGGTTATTTTTCCTTGCCCTACTATTAAAAGGTAATAAATTTAGAAAATATGGATGGATGCTTGCTAGTTTGTTTGTGTATTAAATGTTTATGTTTATTATTTAAACATCCTAAATAAATTCGAGGCGAAACGTAGAAAAATAAATAAACAAAAAGAGAGCGTTACTTACCAGCCACAAAAAACACTATAATCCAAGGAATGTACAGTTTATAAAGTCCACAAATTATCAAACACAAAATTCACCAACAATATTCACTATTATATGGTAAAGTTAAAGATTAAAAGCATCAAAATCCTTTCAAAAAATAAACAAAACTCAAACACAAACGCTTAGGTCGATTTGAATTTCAAAATGGACGTGATGGACGTTGTGCGGATCGGATGGCATGGCGGTCATCCGTCATGAAATACAGCGCCTCTAGCGGCTTGGAGGGAAACACAAAGCAGGCCCTGTCTGCTCATTTAAAGTGCGCATAGCATGTTTCAAATTTACCCTAGGCCGTTACAATCCGTTACAGCTGGATCGAATTCAATTAGTTTTGCGTAAGATTTAAATTATGTCATATTTCGACAATGGTCGTAAAGCAAGTGTAATATTATTGCACTACGTGGCACCAGGGCAGTCCAGCATGCCTAAATAAGCCCCAAAAATATGTTGTGTATTGACAAAACTCACTATTTACAAAAAGAGGAATAACGGTAGTCTATCCGGTCTAAACTATTTGATACCTTGTACAAATAGATGTTATTTACACTAATAAAAAAATGACATTTGATAGAGTAAGGCACAGTTCTATAATTAAATCTTTACAGAGCATTATTGTAACTGATCATATGGTTTACTTTATTAGGCCCTATCCATCTAATAGAGAAGAATATATAGAAATAAATGGAGCCAAACCTAACTTGTGTAACTGTCCATCAGGATTTTTTCAAGGATCGAATTTTGGGCCTTTTTGTTTATTATAGCCAGGAGTTATATTATTCAATGGTTTTTTAAGTTTTACTGACCACATAACTGCGAGAATAACTGATGCACACAGGATCATGGATTAATTGTCAGATCCACAGGATGTTATAATGCTAATGTATGTCTTGGATTATGTGACATTATATGGTATTATCCAAATAGAAATATGAAAGTATAATTTGGTTATCACGATACGAAATTTTAAAGAAATCCATTAAAAAACCAGTGAAAATTTACATATTTTTTTTAAATGTTGTTTTCATCCTAGGGAAGGCTACAATAATTTGTCCCTGTTAATTCTATTTCATAGACTATTGCTGGAGAATAGGCGGAAAGTATTTATAATCTATCTGTTTAAATTATTGACAAACAAAATGTATTCAAGTGAGATGTTTTTCATGCTTCCGTTTTCAATAAAACGTAGCAATGCTAGAAAAAAACATTTTTTTTTTGGTTTTTCCAAGTAAAAATATTATGTATAAAAATTCTCCAATTTACCTTATGTGCGCCTTATTTATTTAATATGTAAGTGATCTAGACATAGATACCACTACTTTAAATTAATGTATTAAAATAGTGGAGGAAAACTGTAATGCTGCTCAGGCTCTAGACAAGTTTTTTTTGTGATTATTTTTTTATTGGTAAATTTATGCATGTGATGGTGGTGAAGTTATGTGTTACAATATTTGTGGGACTTTAATTAGATTTAGATATAATATTTTAGTTAGTATTTGTAATTTGCTACGTTGTAAATAAAAAAGTAAATAAATTTTTTATTTTTGTATGTATTTGTCTGGTATTGTGTTACATAAAATGGGTTTTATGAAATAGTTATAATAATGTCATCTGTATTTAAAATTATTGATTATGTGTTTTTTATTGCGTATTTTTTTCTTCTTTGTGTAAAATTAAAATAATATTATTTTTTTATTCAACCTTTGCAAAATTACCTAAAACATGTTTATAAATTTTAATGTAATTTGTTAAAAGCATATACAGGGTGTGTCTTTAAACCATGCTTATATTTAAGTAGGTTATTCTTGGGATCATTTTAAGAAAAAATACCTTACATCAACCTCTGTGCTGAAGGTCTTACTTCTTAAACTACAGGGTACTATGTTTTAAGATTTTTTTAATGATAACTTTGGTATAATCCTAGATATTTTTGCAAAACGTACTTAGCATCTTCCATGTATCAAAATGCATTTTCTGCTGTATAACTTAATTTATTATAGTTGCCAGTAGCGTTCGCGCAATATTTGCACTGAATCATTATACAGAAAAAGTGATACGCCACTGCTTTTTAAAGTAAAAATTATTTTTAAAATCCTTATATATTTCTAACAAAATCTCTAGTCTACCAATTTTTTTTTTGTTTAACCTACGGCTTTTCGCATAAAAAAATATAGGAAATTCGTTTACACGTTGCTAGAAAGTCAAATTAGGGATCTATTTATCTATAAAATTGATTGATATTTATTATTGGTATAATTAAACTATATCCGTTTATCTATCTATCGTAGCTTGGTGAGTTTGATCGCTGGGGCCCTGAGCACTGAGGCCTAAGCCCATTATGCTCCACACCAAACCTTAAGCATATACAGGTTCCGTCACCCCGTACTGCCCCTTATGAGTGCATTCTTTTTACACTGATATGGCGCTGTCATTATGCTTACAAGAGCCACAATTTCCTCACTAGTGATGCGAGTTCTGTTAGTGGTAGGAATCTTATGTCATTGAGGTCCAGCCATGCCGTTCCTAGACATTTCCCTCTGATGTGCCCTGATGCTGGGCAATCTCTAAGTATATATATGGCGTCCTCTCTTCCCTCTTCACACCATCTACATATACTTGTCTCACTTTTTCCTATCTTGTTGAGATAGTGTCTGTTTTTACAATAACATGTCAGTATGCCTATCAGGTTTCTCATTTGCACCCTATTGGAGTCCTTTATGCTCATCGGTAGGTCTTTCCCAATAATAGCCTTTAATTGTCTGGCTTTTGTCTTTTTCCAGTTCTCATCAAACCGTTTTTCTATCCATGTTGCTATCTCTGTCATATCCCTTTGTGTCCATTGTGTCCAGGGACCCATTGCAGGGTGTCTCTGGCGGCTTTCGTTAGTTTATTAATTGCTTCACGACATCTATTCGTAAGTTCTGATCTGTGCACCGTATTTGTTAGTGCCCCGGTCGCTGCCATACTGTTAGTATTCAATTATAAGTAGATTGTTATTTCTTTCAACAGATCCTACATTAAATATTCCAAATATACATTTTTTAAAACATAATAAATTTATAAAAAATTGTTAAAAACAGTTTTTGTTTAAATTATTTTTCTTTTTTTAATAATCTACAACTCTTAAAAATAAATATTCTAAAAGTAAATTTGACACAATCAAATGAAAATTATTTTAAGTAAACCTTCTTTATAATATATAGATACCAATTTATACCATATTTTTATTGCAAAAGTAGATTCTTAAAAAGAAGAGCTCTTTTCAATTTAGTAAGAAAACGGCGTACAATATTTAATAACGTGAAAGATGAACGCAGAATTTAATATTTTTAAAAATAAACACGTTTCCTTTATAACACGACACAAGTATTATATTCTCCGGAGAGTAATACAGAAAAGTAATTTAATGCTCTTGTAATACGTTACTCTAAAAACGTCTTTTGTATTACGTCCTAGATATTCACTGTAGAGTGTATTACACTTACACCTTCGTAAAAGCTGAAAGGCACTCCAACTGAAATATATAAGATCATTACACTTGAAATTACGCTTTCATTGAGTTGACAGTTTTCTGCCGGCTAACGAGATTTCTTAGGCGATATTCGTTATTTTAAAACAATGCGACAACGTTGTTCTCTTGAAATAAAACCTGAATACGAGTATTTTTTAACACTTTTTTTACTAGTAAAAGAGTTTTCTTTTTAATTAAAAAAGACCTATATTTTTTAAATAATATACGAAGATAAGGCAGTCCAGATCGAAAAAAAAACTAATCCAAAAAGTAAAAAAAGTCAATTTTAATAAAAGTTTTTTGTTGTTTTTAAAATACGATTTCAATTTAGACAATTTAATTTTTTTGAAGGTTAGGAAAAACATAAAAATATAGCATTTTCGTAATAGTTAAAATACCTGATTTTGTAAGTTACGGAAAATAGTATGTTAATTACAGATTTCGCTTAAAAAAACAAAATTTACAGCGCCAAAATTTTATATATTTTTTTTAATGCGGAGTGCATAAAAGTTAACATTTCTTTTGGCAATTTGCAAGACACTAAAATGGTTTAAAAATAAATTGTTTAAAATTTTTTCAACATGACGATGTAAACGACAGCAGATTTTTTTAGCTTAACCTACTACAAACTTTGTAGGATTTAGCGACAAAGAACAGATAAACCTTAATAAATATTTAAGGTTACAAAAGAAAAATATAGTTTTTTATTTTACGTTATAATTAATGACAATTATAGATGTATGTGTAAAACTGTATGTTTTAATGTAGATTTTTTAAATACCGCTAAAAATATGTCTATTTGCATTGTAAAAATGTTTGACCCTTATTTTTTTACCTGGTGTCCAAATAAGAAAGCACGCTGGCTGTATCTAGAAAACTATTTATCGCACATCGTTAGGGAAAAATATTTTTAGTAAAAATGGTCAAGAGAAATAGCTGGAAATTATTTCCTGGTTTCTAAAACTATCGCAAGATTGCGCAACCACAACGGTAATTTAAAAAAACCTATTTGTTGTCCAAAATAAGCTAGTATTATTACAATTTTGATAACATTAGCAAAAACTCGAACCAATTACGCATCAGTTTGGTTAAGGACTTTTTGTCGTATTTATAATAATAAGGGTGGGGAAAGATAATGAATAATGCAACTTTCAACTAGCTCTTCTTCCACATTTTTTTATTTAAAGTGGTTTAAGTGGGTACTCGTTTAAAAGCTCTTTTAAATGTCGTCCTTTTTGGTGTCGGCTAGTTTGTAGTTCACCAACTAGAGGGTGTTGTTTAATGAAAATTCTGTTTTTCGGTATTTTTTGGCAAAACTTAAACACGTCAATTTATTTTTTTTTGTAGATCTAGAAAAGAAAAAAAAACCTACACTTTGCTGAAAACCGGGGTTTGATATTTGCATCCATTTTCAATTTATTTCAAAGTAATCCGTTTTTCATAATGAATAATATTAACAATTAACAGTCTTTGTAACAAAAGAAAAAAATAATAACTCTAAAGTAAAAAATATACTTAAAAAATATTTTAAAGTTTGTATTGAATCCACTAGAGATCAGAATTAATAAACAATCGAAAACATAAAAATGCCATGATTGGGGCATTTAATAATTCTAATTTAAATCAAGAAGGCCTGAAAATAAAAACAAAAACAAAAGATTAAGAAACGACATAATTTACTTAAGAAATCTTGGACTTTCATTGTCTTTATTTATTAATTAATACACAACGTTTTATTAGTAATGTATCTCCAACCATTTTCAAGTGATAACCATCACGTGTTCGATTGGAAAATAGCAATTCCTTGCAATTGTTTAAACCATTTCTGTTTAAACAATATGGCACCAGGTTGCCCCATGGCAACATGCATTTATATCATCAGTAGGAAAATTTTTTGAATGACATAATTGTTAGTGATTTAGAAATAATATTGTTCCTGTTTAACTGAATTTTAATTAAAAGATTAATACAAATTTTGTAATAAACACATGTAAAATTTTCTATAAATTTCTTTATTACAATAATTAATAAATAATTAATACAGAAAAAATAAAGCAAATAAACATAATTCATATCTTGACCAAATAGTGATGGAATATTTATTCGATTACCATACTTTATCTTTAATTAAAAAAAAACAAATATATATATTTTTTAATGTTGTGTGGTGTAATTATTTCTTTTTTTAGTAACCGCTCACCTAAACATAAGGGTAATTGTTTTAATGGGTTCAAAAATGGGTTACAATAGTTAATAGCGTAAAATATAGAGATTTATAGATAGAATTTAATATTTTTAAAATAAAGTTAGCTTTTTTTATTATAACATAAATACAATATCTATCGGCCTTCGTATTACATCCCGATTCATGAAAAACCGTGCTATGCTATTTTGCTATGCTATTTTGCTATGCTATTTTGCTATGCTATTTTGCTATGCTATTTTGCTATGCTATTTTGCTATGCTATTTTGATTTGTCATTGTTTTTAAAGTACCAAATTTGACAATATCTATTTTTTATTGCTGTTAAAATATAAGAAGTAAGATAGACAAACATATGTATCAAAGCTTTTTTAAAACTGCTTATATACAATTTTAAGGTTATATTCAAAATACCCTTATTTAATATTCCTTTTTTTTTTTGTTTGTAATATTTGACGGCCTCAAAAGTGACTTTTTGGATTCTGTACTTCGCCAAAGAATAAAAAAAAACACAACTTTACAAAAAACCGGCCACTACAGACAGGCTTGCTCCAATTTAAAAGTTGGCTTCCTTGCCAATCCCTTATTTCATTTTGATTGCTCTTTTTTTAAATTTTATATTAATTTCTTAGTTACATATTGTGTTTTTTATTTAAAATTTATTTAAAGCATTTACAGGGCATAATGAGACAAAGTTTCTTTTCCAACATTCGTTTTAAAACAGTGTATCTTCCATAAGGACAGAGATAATTCCTTGATGAAAAGAAACAAAAAAAGATAAGACTATAGTATGATTCCAGTGGACAACTGCTTCTATACCTGCCTTCCACAGGGTTTTACAAATTTCGGGAGGAAACTTTGTCCAATTTTTTCACCCCGTACATGCTTTAATTTAATGACACTTTCGGTTTCCGTGCCTTCTAAATATACGGAGAGAATCATAAGGAAGGTATAAACATTTTTTTTTGGATTCCAAAATCCGGATATGTGTGATTAATTCACGGGGACCAAAACCACTTACCTCAAATTTTCAGACGGTATTGAGAAACCATTTTCAGTGTGAATAAAAAATGCTTTATTTTTTAACTAAAATTTTGTTATTTAATATCTCGCAACGACACCAAAAAATATGGTAAATCGGGCACCCATGCATAACTTGATATAACCTTTAAAAATTCTTTTACAAAAAACTTGCGTCCCCATTTAAAAAAATCATCGATAACGTCATATTTTAAATTTGGACATACTGTATAAATATTTTTTTCATAGAAAAAAGCACAACCAAAAATACGACGGGTTCGAGCATTTCCTTAAAAAATAACTTGTGTTTACTTTATTAAATTTTTTTCAAGTTAGAGATTCGCACTGTATACATATTCGCTTTTAAACGCCTGTTTATTTAGATCTTTTTGGACAGTTTTCAGATATCGTGCTTAACGTATATTTCTATGTCTATTTAAAAGCGTGAACGCTTAAACAAATCTGTCGCTTCATTTAGCGTATTATCAAGGTGGGGTTGTTTAAGTTTCCGGTTGACTATACAAAACGGGAATCACGCAAACCCATTATTCCCTTTAATATGCAATCAGCTCATTATGTAAGGCTTGTGACGGGTTCAACGACGGCCCTTGAGCACGCGACGATGGCGCTTTTACAGTATGCCACTTGTTGGCCCGACAGCTCCTTAAGACGTTTTTTTTTAACTATTTTTAAGAGCATGAAAGTATAAAAATATAAAAAAATGTTGGTTAAATTAATAAGATATTATGGCTTAGCTAGCAGTGATTGCCAGCTTTATCTGTTGATATTGGCAATTATGTAAAACTGTCCTTACTTATTAACGGTTTAATTAAACTGCATGATCAGTATACACTTCTTGCAATCTTTTATATTAAATCATTGCTACTTTTGTTTTTACTAATTTTGTTATATTATTAGTAATATTATAATTATTATTAACATTAATATAATAGCTATTGTTTGTTTCTGTTGTTTTAAAAAACCGGGCAAATCTTAAATCATTGATCTTGGATTTCTTTCTTTAATAGCTTTCATTAAATAAATGAAAAAGTACGTCATCTCTTTATCCCACTTATTGTTTTACTAGTAATATTTTTTAAAATTTATTATAAATACTATGGTTTTTTGTTAAACTCTAACAAATAAAAACCTGCTATTTTTTTATAATAAAATAAATAGTATAACAACATTTTTTCATCAAAAAGTTAATAATACACTAAATTAAGTTAAGCAACCAATTTTAAAATATTGCAAAAGTTAATGTACAGGACAAAAATTACAAAAACTTGACAAAAAATGTAAACTATGCAGAGTGGTAAAATTTTGAACATGGAATAAAAATGAAAAACAAAGTTTTTAATATATTTTTTTTTTAATTAAATTTTAATAAATAAGCTCACCTTTCGGCATTTCGATACGATATATTCCTCCCCAACGACTAATTAGCACGCAGAGTGAGAGGAAATGTTGTACTCTTATTCTTCTTCGCACATTGTTTGCACGGCCACGTTGAAAAACTGCCTTTAGTAGTACATGCTCAAAGGTTGCGATGGATAATCTGATTGCGCGTAGTTTTCCAGTGACCAAAATTTTTTGCGCCCCAGAGTTTGACCTGCTCAAAAGAGTTTAACAATAAAAAAGGGCAATTATTGTGCATGGCACTTTTTACCACGGGGACACTGCGATGTCGCACAAAACGCTATTGAGGTACTTCGTACCCTATAAATGCTTGACTGAAAACTCACTCTAGCGTGCCTGTAAAAAGTAATAGATGTATATGCGCTGTTTTTGAAACCAAAAACTACTTTTCCTTGCAATGCAAAATTCTTAGTAGTCTAGTCGAGAACTTGATTTCCTGCGAAAATTAGTTACAAGTCTCCTAAAAATATGATTGATGGTTTAAACGATCCGGAATGGCATCTAGGAAAAGACTTATCTTGGATTTTTTCTGCAGAAACAATCACAATTGTTATTAACAAAAAACTGTAAAAAAATACCCGTCTAGCTTTTTGGCAAAATATCAAAAAGTATAAGTGATAGCTCAAATATTAAAAACGTTTCTAAAAGAGCAGGAAATTTTAGTAAAAAATTCTTAATTCCCTGAAGCTCAAATATTATAATTTTAATTTAACGTTAAAAATCGGCTTTTGCGCGGCAGTTTGGGCATGCCCGCGCTGCCACTATAGTGAGTGTAGTTTTTAAATATATTTTTTTTATGCAATTAAATATTGATTAAAAAATATTAAAAAGTTCTGGTGTCATCTAGACACTTCAAATAATATGATGCCGCGATAATAAAATTTGTATCGCCATTTTTTAAGAAGGTATTTAATTGCTATGTAACAGTTTTTTTATGGGTCTGTGTTGCCATAAATTATTAACTTTTAAAGTAAAAAAAGTGAAAAATTTAAATAATGTTTCTTAAATATATATATTTTTTTTAAATTTTAGACTATTACTGATTTCATCTTTTTGTTAGGCATTTACTTTTTAAATTTTTTCCTGTCATTTGTTTATGAATTTTTTATAAACAAATGGATTAATAAAATATTTTTGAAAAAAAAATATTTGCCATTATATTTAGAATTGCAAATTTTAATTTAAAATAATAAATAATTTTAATATTAAAAATATAAAAAAAAAGATTATTAACAATAATATAGTGTTTTAAAGAAGAAGACAGACAGCACTATCAACAAATTCCGCAGAGCAATTAAGTAATCAGTCAAAATCATCCCCAGTGACCTCTGAGGCTGATTTTGGGGAACTTTAATCAGCGTCTTGAGAACTATCTCTATGCAAAGTTTGAAAACAATTGGTTGAAACTTATTTCCCCTATGAAAAATCTTCAGTGACTGTTAAGGGTGATTTTGGGAAGGTTGGGGATGGGGGTTTAAAAAGAATTGGCCGAAACCCATTTTTTTATATAAAATTGGGGGATGCTCTAAAAAAAATCGTCTTTACCAGTTTATCTTAAAACTTTTCAATTTAAAAGTTATTTAAATATTCTTTAAAAAAATAAAAAATAATTAAATTAAATTTATTTTCCAAAAAAATATTGAAAAATAGCGCACAAAAGGGATTTTGAGTGTTTTGACCCTCTTCACCCTTTTAAAAATTATGAAAAAATTCATAAAGCTAGATCTACTAAAAACATATCACATATATCTTATCATGACTTGTATTAACAGGCTTACGGCCGAGTGATGATCGCGTTGTTAAATTTAGCAATGGACTTAGCAGTTTAGAATGTTTAACAAAACGTCATTGTCATTGTTATTCAATGATTTTAGTTGGTAACCTGTCAAAATCTGACATTTTGTTAAACATTCTAAACCGTTGTTAACTTTTAACAATTTGCTAAGTTGACAACGGTTTAGAATATTTAACAAAATGTCAGATTTTGACAGGTTGCCTATAAAATCATTGAATAACACTGACAATGACGTTTTGTTAAACATTCTAAACTGCTAAGTCCATTGCTAAATTTAACAACGCGATCATCACTCGGCCGCTAGTAATAAAAATATTTAAAAATTTTAAAGCCAAAAAAAAAATAATTTTTTGCCAAAAATTAAAAAAAATTGTCCTTTATCCGCGTTTCGAAGACCTTTAATTTGGCACAAGCAAAACAAATAAATCTTTTAATGCGGCTAAGATATAAGAAAAAAACAAAAATATTCATTATTTAAAAAAACAGTTTCTGAAACACCCATGTAAATTAAAAAAAAAAACAGAAAAAAGCAAGCCTTTTTATTCTCAACAAGCCTAGCTGGGTGAGATTTCAAAAAGTAAAAAGGCCGATTACCCCTTCCCCCCCTTATGCGCCAAGGACCTTTACCAATGTTTATCACTTGGCCGTAAGATGATCAAGTCTTCGCGATTAAGGCATATTAACTGTTAAATAATTGTAAGCAAAACTCAATACGCATAATTTTAATTGGACGGATCCAACTTTCTAAGATTAGCAACAAAATAGGCTGTAAATAAGGCTAAAAATTCAATTATCTGTTACTACACTGACTTAAAATATGGTTGCAAAATATTAATAAAATAAGATTTTTAATACCAGTACATATTTTTTTGCTTTATAAAATAAATGCATTAATAGTTAAAATTAAAATAATTAAAATTATGGAAAGTAGCATTTGCCTCCCCCTAGCTGCCCAGGTTTGTAACTATCTAATAAATAAAAAGTCACAGTTTTGGCTGTATTTTTTTTTATAAAATCACAAAAATAAGAATTATTTGTAACTTATCGCTTAAAAGTATTAATTTATTTATTAAACATTTTTGTCATAACGTTATTAATTGTTTTGTAAAAATAGCAAATAAATGTTTTTTTACTTAAAATACTTTTTTTAACCCCCTCCTCCCTTTAAAAAACACTGTATGGACTCCCATGCTTTCAATAGGCTATTTGCTACCATTGAAAATAAGCTTTAAATTGTGGTCATCCTTTCAGATAATATTATAAAGAAGCATATTTATTTATAATATAAAGTAAAATATGCATATTTATTGCAAAATATTTCAGCGACTGGAACGCTCTGTGATTGGTTACAACTTTGGTGACGTCACTTGCAAGTAATTAAATGTCACAAGCTTTGTGTTGTGTGTTTTCAGGTGTTATTTTCAATCTTTAACTATCTAAATAACTGTTTCTTGACCATTTTATATAAAAAAACATATTTCAAGTAACATAATTATCCGTCTCGTACCTCAAAATGGACATAAATTTTGTGCAAGCCGATAACAGAAACCTAGCTGAGATAGACGCATTTATGATTGTGTGTTTCTTTAAAAATAACGCTAACTACTATGCTGCAGAACTCAAAAATGTAAAAACAGCTGTGTAAGTACCTCTAAAAAATTATTTATTCACGTGTTCATCATTCAGTATTTCTTAAAATCTTATTGTAGGTTATGTTTATGGAGTGTAGAAATATAAGAAGTTTTTCATTTCGTGTAATTTATTATATCAGTTTCCATTCGCGCTTTAATAACAATACCGTTAAGTTTAAAAAGAGAAAGTACTGACTTGCTAGGTATTTAACTTTTAAAACAAACAAAATCATTCTTATCCAAAAGTTAGGTTATACCTTAAAGTGTTTCTAAGTTATCTAAAGGCGATATTTTGTTGTATATAAATCGGTAGGTATTTAAAGCAGGATATTTGGATACTTACATTAAAGCGATCTTCACACATAAAACATTTTAATGCGATACAAAGCTGTTTAGATCTCTTCGAGCTAATTGTAACCACTTTTTTCGCCTTTTAGGATTTGTTGGGACAGATATAAATAGTTTGGTACATTGTGGCACTACACACCATTTATATACCATTTTAGCCAATAAATTAAGAAATTATTAACAAAATTCACTGTAGTTGCACTTGTTGTTAACTTGTTTATTTGCATATGACGTCACGAGAAACATATGGCGACGCCATTACAGAGACAGCGCTTTTAGTGCGAATTTTATAATTTAAACTTTAACATTAGGTTTTATTGAAAATACAGGAAATTTCCCAGGAATATAAAATGTATTGTGTTTGTTAAGTACCAAAGAATAATTTAAAACAATTTTTCAAAATCAGTCAATTTAGCTAACAGATTTTTATTAATAGAAGTAAAATTAGGACAATGATTTTTATTTTTATATTAGAAATTTCCTTTAAATGCACGAATCTTCTGCCTATTTTACAAACTTAATAAGAGGATTTACGATCTAGTACAAAGTAGTAATTTACTTTTATAACCAACTCGTGTGTAATATCTTAAGAGAATAACGGCCATAGCAAGGGGGCACGAGTACCTTTAATCAAATTAGGAAGGCTTGAAAACGAAGCAGTATAAACCATTTAAATTTAAGACTAAACATTGGGAGCTAAAAGGACTGCAATAGAATTATTTAAATAATTAAGCAGTAAATAGGCTTTACTAATAATAAAAAGATTTTTGAATCAGTTTTATAAAATGAATAGTTGCTATGATATGCTATCTACCCTATAATGTGCCGCACTTCTATAATAATAATATTTATAAAAGTAATTTAAAAAACTTACTAAATGTTGCAATAAACAATACTAAGTGGCGTAAAAATTACTGTAAATAAATAAATATTAGGGTAAAAACAGTAATTTTTTATTAACCGACCTTTTTTTTTTAAATATATTTGCCTTTAAATGGTTTATAAATAAATCTAAAAAAAAGCGGACAGTTATTATCCTTAAATGTTAAAATATCTCCTAGAGTAATATTTATTGTTTAAAAACGTTAAACGTAATATTTTTAAAAAATACCACCTTTTTGCAGAACAATATGTACTGTTGACAACTTGTTCAAATATGCCATTTTAATAACACTAAAATCTTGTACTTCCATTGTCTTTATTTGTTAATTGTTACACAACGTTTCGGTTAGTGATGTATCTCCAACCGTTTTCAAGTGATAACTTGAAAACGGTTGGAGATACCTCACTAACCGAAACGTTGTGTAACAATTAACAAATAAAGACAATGGAAGTCCAAGATTTTAGTGTTATTGAAACCATTACATTGTCTAACACTTTCAAAGAAACGATGCCATTTTAACTTAAAAAACACCTTTATGTATGTTGCATCCAAATTTTAGCAGTTAAATATGACTTTGAAATTTTACCTGTTACAATTCAATAAAATTAAAATATTTTTTTTAACTGTGTTTGGTTTAGTTTAAATATTTTTAAATTTCTTGTTTCCTATAAATGTCATTGCTCTGTGCATAATTTAAATAATTTTGTTTTAACAGAGTTTTCCTAAAGATTGTTACTGCAATTTAAAAATATTACTTTCTTTTTTTTCTATGGTAAATCTGCACAATTGCAGTTACAATCTAAATATAGTAAAAAAATAAGTAACAGACTGTTATTTTATTTTTTATTATAAAAAAATAACACAAAATTTGTTTTTTTCTACTTTTTTACCTATTAAAATTAGAAAGTTGTCAAGTAAAATTTAATTATTCTATTCTCTTAGTTTTAAATACCAAATAATCTATGAACTAAGTCTATTATGTATAATATCCATTAGTCTTAGGACTTTTTTTACTAACTTTTATACAAAAATGTGATAAAATTTTGTTATCTTGTTGTTATATCTAAAATTTTTAAATATTGTACTTTCAAAAAGAAATAAGGACATACAAAAATGATTTTTACAATGTAAAAAGTATTCGTTGGGTACTCGCCAAGAAAGGACCGCCTCGGTTCTGGTCGTATAGATTTGAAGCGGCCCATAGATATATAAGGCGGTCCCATCTTGGTGACTACTTAACGAGGACCTTTTGATACAAAAATCTGCCACGACAGTTTGGAACACAATTTTAGTATCTATTAAAACCATAAATTATTCTTAAATTTTGTTATTAGACTTTTCTTATACTTTTTCTAAATTGGGCTATTGAAAAAAAATCATTTCCATGCCCAAAACTGGCATAATTTAATAATTAATTTACCCAACAAATGTTTGTTTTTAATCTAGTTTATTCTAGACTTTGAGTTTTCCTATTATAAAAAAAACTCAAAGTTAAAAAAAAGTCCTTACAAAATATTTTGCTATTATGGTGAAATAACAAAAAAATAAAGAAATTTCTAGCTGCTTTTTAGAAGCCATAATATTTTAAAAAGTTTTTTAACGCACTACATTTAAAGTGACATTAAAAATAAAATACAACCGTACATTAAACAGGGTGTTTGAAGAATCCACGACCAAATTTCAGAAAGTAATTTCTTATTGAAAAATATGAAAAAAAGTTTTTATAAATATAGCTCCGAAAACGTATAGTTCTAATAAACTGGGTGTTAAACTTTAAAAAAAACAGCTTTTTTGTAACTATCTTAAATATTCTGTAGCCGATTTTCCCAAAATTTATTGGTATTTTTTTTTATTAATAAGGGTCTAACCAAGACCTAATTAAATTAAAATTATTAAGTCCCATGGCCCTCAGGGGACACCTTTTCAAAAATAATTGTAAAACAGATGTAAACCACTTTTTTTGGCATTGCTATATATTTATTAGATTAAGCGACAACAAGTAAAACTGTTTTGTTTTTTGATATTTTTTCCTATCTTGCTTCGTTTTCGAGAAATAAATTAAAAACAATTTACTGCACACTCTGAGCTCATTAAAAAAAAAAAAAATTAAATTTTATTTTGCAACTAATATTAACTAGGAAAATACTTGAAAACAAAGTTAAACAACGAATTACAATTTATACTATTGGTGTTCATTCTATCTACAGCAAATGCTGAAAATGTCCGCCTTCCATTTCCACACACCTTCTTACGCGACAAATCATCAAACGGCTAACTCTGGAGAAATTTTGAGGCCCATTTCTAATTGTATCACAAGCATTTATCATCCAATTCCGAAGGTCTTTTAATGTTTCTATTGGTGTCACATAAACCACCGATTTAAGATGCCCCCACAGATAAAAAAACCAGCGAATTTAAATCGGGGAAACGAGGTGGCCAGTGATTTGGTCTACCTCTCCCAATCCATCTCTTACCAAACGTATTATTTAGGCGGTTTCTAACGGCTAAAATGGTGCGGAGCTCCATCGTGCATAAAAAGAAGTTCGTTACGTATTATTAGAGGTATCTCTTCTAACAGTACAAGCAGGAAGTTAAGGTAAGATCCCCATTTAATCTTAGGGGTAAAAAAGGAGCAATTATATTATCATCCAGAATTTTCTTCCACAGCGCGTAAAACTGCCTTGTTAAATTTAGGGATTCTTACGGTCCTCTATCATTGGTAGGCATGACAAAACTTTTTAAAAATTATTATTTTAATAATTTCCCAAAAATATTTTAAAAAAGAAACAAAATTTACCATTTTCTCGTAATCTGCGGTGATAGAAAAACCTTTAAAAATTTTTTTAAAGGTTTTTCTATCAGGAAGATGCCGATTGGAATATGCCTCTCACAGGCCCCTAGCTTCGTTACAGTTGCTAAAAGCACACGCTTACATTATATGCATGTTTGTCATTTTCTCAAAAGTGTAATGATTTATACCCATGAGAAATCGTTTTTTTTACCTTCACTAAACTAAATACCTTACTAGAATAATTTATCTTCAAAAAATAAAATGTCAAACCGACAAGCAAAAATAATTGTCATTTTTCAAGGCATATGTGACTTTTTGATTAAGAGTCCATTCGCGCCGCGAAAATTGAATCCAATTTGGGGTTCGAGGCATAATGTTTTTCTGAAAAACGGTATAAGTTATCGATAATTTTTAAAAACTATATGAAAGCCAACACTTTTATCTAGGCTTCTGCTGTAATAGTTTTTTAAATTTGGATTTAGTTTTCAATATTTCCTTAAGTGAAAGTCACCCTAAAATCGGTTATGTTTAGATACTATTTTTTCTTAACTCGATTCATATTTCAAAAATCCGTTAAAGCAGAGGCATAGATTATTTCCTTACCTTTAAAATGGTGTATAATTTATGTCATTTAAGTGAAAAATAGTTACCGAAAAACGTTATCTCCTGTAGGCTTGCAATCGGAAACAACATTGCATCGATACACCGAATTTGAAAGAACCTAAATAAAATATAATATTTTTAATGCGGCTATACGAAAATTGTGGTAGTGGGTGTTTGTTAGTCTCCGCCCACCGTCTCCGCGTCCTTTCGCCCGACCCTAAGGTGTGGCGTAAATGCACTCTTAACAGATGAAGTGGTTCAGAGACTTGAAATGAATAAGTTTCAATTTTTTTTCGAAAACAAAGCAAAATAGGAAAAATATTTAAAAACAAAAAAAAATACTTTTAGTTGCCTAATCTATAAAAATTGCAAAAAATGTCAGTGGCGTACATTTTTTTCACAAATATTTATGTTAAGGTGTCCCCTGCTACGCCACTGGATTTAATAATTTTGATTAAATTGGGCCTAAAATAAGCCCATATTACTAAAAATAACACTGACAAATTTCAACAAAATCGACTACAGGGTATTTAGGATAAATTCCGAAATTTGACCATGTATTTTTCGAACGCCCTATATAAAGTTTGTTTCACGTTTCTGTTGTTTAAATAAAAAGTTGCAGAGATATTTATTAAGGTGATCCACCTTTAAATCGCTCACATTTGACAAACTTAGGTAACTGCTACATAAGTAGGTCGGCCATTATATATTGTTTATTTTATTGCTAAAATTGCATTGTCTGTATGAAGTGAACGGTAAAAATAAATAATTTGTAAAATGTCCACAAGATAACACTTTGTTTATCGGTTCAAAGGGCTAAAAATTTTATCTTTTGTGTCCTATAGGGTGGGGGGAGGAATTTGGGGTTAAGGTATGCTATAGAAATTCTAGGATGGCATTGATAAACCACATTTTTTTTTAGTTTTGACTTTAATAAAGTCCTAATTTCTTACTCTTCTGATAAAATAAGTCTCTTTTTACTTTTTGCACTTCTAGAAATAAAAATCATTAAATTTATTTTTTATTTTTTTAATTTGGTTTATAGAATTGCACTTTTTCTTTTTCATTTAAAAGCGCTAAGAACCTTTTTTAAATTTAGAAACTTTAAAAAGACCGTTATTCGCAAAAGCTTTTTCGATTTACAAGAATCATTATCGTAAGTAAAGTGCTTTTAAAACCTTATTTCTGGAAGAGGAAATAAGAATTTATCTATTTGATGCCGTAGTTTAGCGGATTATTGATTTTCCTGTATAAAAACTATTTATAAGCATACTACGGTTTATTATTTCTATAATAAGCCTTAACGGTATTAGAAAATAACAAAGTACTACGTAACAAACACAAAGAATAAAGAATTTGTTTTCTTGAAAGTTTCCCCGCTTATACACATACATATGCAATAAAAAACGTAACTAAAAACAGTGCTATCTTTTTGCTTTCTTTACTTTACCAAACTTGAACTTTTATCCAAAACAATAAAAAATAGGTAAAAAATATTTAAAGGACATCATAAAACATAAATAATATAAATGAAAAACTTTGCTATATGGATTTTTTTTTACTTTTTTTTTAGTTTTTATATTCTTTATAGATCCGCACATTATATTCTTTATAGATCCGCACACCAGATAATCATTAGGATTAGCCTACCCTAATTGTAAAAAAAAAAAAATATAACATAAAATATTAACATTTAACCCCTTATTCCCTTTTTTGATATGGACTAAAAACAATAGGTCGCCTATTGTTCTTAATTATTACATAACAACGAAGATAAGGGAAAATTTGTAATATTTACTCTAAGAAAATTCGAGTTTGTTTTTATGCATTTATTGATATGATTTACCTTTTATCGGGAGACTTCTTCCATGTATTTTTTTTTTAACCACTACATACAAGGTGTTACAAATTGTGGTAAGAAAATTTTAAAAAATAAATTCTACATTAAAAAATATATAAAATAGTTAATGTAAACAAATAAACATGCTTCGTGTTCTTGAAACGGGGTGATTGAAAACCGGTTCAGATATTAAAATAAATTTTGGTACACGCAAATTTTTTACTAGAGTTTACATTTACATGTACAAAATTGTTTTCATATATTTTTTTTAGGTAAGAGAAAAGGGTTAAGGTAATAAACCGCACGAAATCTGCTTTTTAGTTTTACTTTAATTGTATTTTTGCATCATTGTCTAAAACTGAATTAATTAAGTAGACTTTTTTATAAAGCCCTATTTCTGTTTGTTATGATAAATTCTTAATTCTCCGGTTTATTTATGTATATATATATATATATATATGTATATTATGTATATATATATATATATATATATATATGTATATATATATATATATATATATATATATTATATATATATATATATATATATATATATATATATATATATATATATATATATTATATATATTATATATATTATATATATATATATATATATATATATATATATATATATATATATATATATATATATATATATATATATCTATATATATATATATATATATATATATATATATATATATATATATATATATATATATATATATATATATATATATATATATATTTTATGTATATATATATGCTTGTTCTTTGGTACACGTTTTTATAAATCTTATACAGGCATTGGTATAGTTTGGTTTTACCTTATTGCGCTTTTTTTTTGACTTAAATATTGGTTTATATTTCTTATCTGTTTTTTAGGTTTTTTTTTAATATAATTTTTCGCTTCTATTTTTCCTAAATGCTTTTATTTAGATTATTTTGAGTGTTTTTTATTTTATGCTCTACTTAATTATTGTTCCATAATTTTTTTATGCATCTAACAGTTTTACATTTACTTTTTACCCGTTAATAAAATTTAACCGACTTTTTATTGTATTCAAATTTATAAAATGAAGTCTAATTAACGCCCACCCACTCAATAAAAGTGTGTCCCTCTTAAGATATTAACCAGTTGTAATCAAAATGTAAAATTAAATAAGAGATTAGATGAGAAAGTTTGAGACCTACTTGTTATAATAAGAATAAGTTAAGCTCTAAAACTCTAAATTGTAATAAAAGAGGAGAAAACATATTAAAAGGAAAAGTGTTTAAAAAATATTAAAGTTTCTTTTAGTAAATTTTTTTTAAATTTATATATACAAACACTTAATTTGTAGCAAATTTGTGTTCGAAATTGCTGTTCGATATGGTTATTATATTTTCTATTATTATTAAATTTTTTGTTACGCAAACCGTTTCGGCTTTTTAATTAAACAACATTCATGGCAATTTAATTTGTTTCCAACTTTTTCGCGCAGCCCTACGTAATAAAAAGATTCCCTCAGAGACTATATTAAAACTGAATTTTACTGTTAATTAAATTTTTGTTGTCCATTACTTCAATTAAATGCGTTTTAGTACTATTGCTGAAAATAAAATCCTGTTTAATTTTTCACATTTTTGAAAATTTTGTTTGAGATTTGTTTATGTCGGTCGCTTTAAATAGGCCAGCTGTCAGTGTCATTTTATGACACTGGTGTTAAAAGTAATTACTTCTAGTACTTGTGCTAAAAGTAATTTACTTTTAACACAGATAATAAATTACAGAAACGTAAAAACAAGAACAAAATAAATTATTTATTTAATAAAAATACAATTACTGAAAATACATAATTTACTTTGGTAAGATATGTACCCGGGCAGGAAGCAATGTCATCCACCAAAGTTTTGGACAAAATTTGATCAGCAATTTTTTCTTGCAACGAGTCTTCTATATAACCCTCTGCTACTGTACTGGACTTCCATCCACTGTGTCTCTTAATTGTAGTAAGATTAGCACCAGAGTCCGTCAAAAAACTAGCTGAGGAACGTCAGAAGCAATGTCCAGTGTAAAGATGGGAATTAGACAAATTTAGAAATTTAGCCATTTAAGCAGGCATTTTACCAAATGCGTTAATTCCAACTGGAGTTATGGCTCATTTATTCTTTAAGCATCTTATAAAAACTCTTAAACGATTAATATTTATTGGACGAAGGGCTTTGTACTTTTTATAATAGTTTATATACAAGGTAAGGTAACACTAATTACAAAGGTACGTTGCATATTAGTTTTTGTGTCTGATATATGCACAGTTAGTGAAGTTTCCAAATCTTCGATGATATTTAATGTTAAATTACACAGTTCTTCTTGACGACAGGCTCTAAATACAACGAAAATTGCGGCTACTTTTTGCGTAAGATATCTTTTATCCGGGGCTTCTGCGAGAAATTTGTCGATTCGTTCTCTTGTGAATATTTTAGACTTTTTCAGTCGACATTCTTCACCATTTCGCTTTAAAAAGGTTAGCAGCTTGTTATATCTGCTAATGTCCTGATTATTTATGTTCATCGTTGCCTTTAACATGACGTAATTTGACTAGAGCGTGGACGATTTCCATATTTTGGACTTTTTTTAAAAGTACGCAAGGGGCACTTTTCACTGCCATTTTTGCCACTAACATTTTTCTGATCACACCATTTTAAGAAACGATTGTATGTAAATTTGTATTATTGCTTTGACTTACTAGACAATAATTCAAAAGTGGCTTTATTTTCACCGGAAAAAATTCATTTTCTTGATTACTTTCCATCGAACAAGATTTCGCGATTATTTGACGTTACTAAACTTGTTAACAAATTTCATTTTTTTACCCCAGCAACTTATTTTATAGATAAATTATATGTTAAAAATAAAAATAATGTCGACAAAAAATTATTACTTTGGACTTTTAATGGAATTGGTAGAAAAGTTGTGTATAATATACGTGCTAAAAGTAATTTTCTTTTGTTTCCTTCTCTCAAAATAAAATGTCACTTTTAGCACTTATATCATAAATAACTATTTATTTAATTTTTTCGTTGTTTGTAAGTACTTCTTAGTACTTGCAGCGCCTTTTTTATTTTATAGCCAATTGTACGTCAGTGACAAGAGTACAGGGATAGTTGTTGTGGTTTTTTATCCATGCTAGCTTTACCCAAGGGTAGTAATCTTAACAAGGAGTGCTCGATTTTTACTATTTGTCCGCAGATATAGGTTATATTTTGAGGTCACCGTTTTGCCAAAAAGATAAGTTATTTTTTTTAAATTTTTGTTAAATATTCAACTTTTAAAAACTAATTTGGATGTACACCTACTATTAGGTCTGTATTGTAAACTATTTGATAAAATTAAGACTTTATACTTCTTGTAAACAAAACAATAGGCGAAACTATTACGTCACAAATATCGAATTAATATTTAAATTTGGCGTATATGGGCTTAAATGGGATCGAGCACTTCTTGTTAAGTTTACCACCCTTGAGCTCTACCAACTTTTTTATCTTTGGACAGTCCACGAAGCCTTAAAGTCTAAGTACTAGCATACCGTAGGTGTCGTAAGTGAATTAACAGGTAGTTTATTAACACGAAACTTAGGTAAAGGTTTGAAGGGTTAGAGGGAAAAGGAATACATCTAAAGGTAGCGGGTTTTAGAGTTTGGACAACTTATGGGTAAAGAAATATATAAATTGAAAAATTTGCGCCTTACTGGATTGACAGTTAAAGCAGTTGGAGGAACTATATTAAATACTTTTTTAAAACCAACGTAAGACTGGGATCAATAATAGGGTGAACGGCTCTTCTTTGGATACAGTTAACAACACTAAGAGTTGTGCGAGACGATATTTACCAGAAATGACAACAATATTTATAGAAGGTCTGAGTTGGGATATATATATATATATATACAAAGTAAAAAGCACTTTGACCTGGAAAAAGGAAGACTAGTTTTTTTGAAGCTGATGTAGCTATTATTATAATACTTGTGCCAATTAAGATCGTTTTCAACTGTAATGCCCATAAGGTTAAATATTTCTTTATTGTGCAGAACTTGGCCGCTTATAGGTAAAGAATGTGTATTGGTGGACTTTTTTTATCACATGATTCCGTTTTTGAGACATTAGTCTGACGAAATATGGCGCCATAATCTAAAATTAGTTAAAGGTTTAGAGAAAATATCTGCATTATCCTGCGCTTCTTTTTTAAATCATACTTAGAGACTTGCATGAAAAACTGAATACCAGAATAAAAAATACTATCGTCAGCAAAACTAAAAATAGAGTTAATATTAAAAGAAAGAAAGTTGGTAATATAAAGTAAAAAATAAGGATGTTTTTGGCATGGAATTTTTTTGTATGGAATATTTTGACAAGGGATATTAATGTTCGGGATATATTAACTGGGATTTTCTGACCGGCCACCAAGTAATATACGTCTATTGCAAAGAAAACTAAAGAGCCAAGAACAAAGTTAGGTTAAAAGACGCGTCAGGAGCGCGTCATGCCATATCTGGTCAAAATCTGCTTGTTCCATCCCATCATTAGCGGAACAGGAAAAAAACTACAGCATTTAAGAGACCTGCACATGCTACCTTGTTCTGTGCGTTATCCACATACTTGTAAGTTCTCTTAAAGTTCTTAAGGTAAATACAATTCATTACATAGCAAAAACTTTTTTTCATTATTTATGAAAGAAAAAAAAACATTAAAACAAAATATTTATTTTATCGTTAAATTTTTTTTCTAAACCCTTTTTTTAATTTTTTAAATTTTATTTTTAAAGACCAATTAAAGTTTTACATTATTCTGTATTTATTTTTTAAAAGCTACTTTACCATTTTAATCTTTATTAACAGTAAGTAAATATTTACAAATTTTTACCCAACAGAATTAAAAAATAATAAATTAAAAGCGACACACCTAAAACCTGCAGGGATTTTATCGACTACTTATTTCCCTATTAAAGAGAACTTTTACATATAGTAGGAATACTAAGTTAGGATATTTGATTGTTAATTTGCGTAGGTTTTTAGCGGCATATAACATAGATTTTTTAAGATCGTTTAATTTCGTTCTCTTTGTCATAAAAACAGGCTTTAACACTTTTAAAAAAAATGAAGCCTTAGATACTTCTGGTCAAACCGGAATTGAAATTTAGTTATTTAAGATTCTTTAATATTATGGCATGGTAATATGCAACCACACTACCATACCAAATATAAGCTTTTAATTATCCGGAAAATAATATTAAAAGTAATAATGTGACAAAATAAAGGGGGTTTATTTAAGTAACCCTCAATACACACTTCTATTGTTTTATTTTGTCATTTAACCCATAAATAAATAGTATTTTTTAACCTTATTATAATATTAGTTTAAAATATCTAACAATAATACTCGTTCTGGATAAGGATAAATACAAATGATCAAACTATCCCATAAATTCTGATATAGTGACCACACGTTTGGGTCACTTACAATTAGATAAGCACAAAGAAAAAATCTTATAGCAATGTAGTAGTTTAATTGACTTGAGCGTTATCTTTAGCCCAGATCGGTAATATAGATGCCGATAAAGTTAGCTTTACGCTTATCTATTCCCGATTTGGACAAAACGTTCATTGTGGTTCCCCATACGGGCATTAATCTACATTAACGTCTTTATGGGCCACTGCCTGCTGCACGTTCCTCAACAGTAGAGTATAGTCAACGTTTACAAAAGTGAACAAAAATAAACATTGTTAACCGTTATACTCCTTAAAGTAAGGCAAAATTAAATTTTTAAAAAACCTTTTAAACTTTCAAAGTAATATATTTCTTCCTATAAATGGCTGGGTTTTTTAATAAAACAATATTCGTGGCAATTTTGTTTCATTGCGCCGCATAATGAAAAGACACACCCCTTAGAGAGAATATTTAAACCTATTTTACTTGAATAATTCTTTTGAAATAAACTCTTTGGAGATTGTAACTTTTGACCATATTTTTTTAGGAATTATTTAAATTTGCAAAAATAAGATTGATAGAAATTTTAGTTATTTGTTTGCGTATTTTGTTTACTAATTATTACAACCTGGTTTGCCAAAGTTTGTCTTATCACTGTATTTTCAAACCATCACGCAAATTAAAAACCTAGCGTCATCATAGGACGTAGGACCAGCAGATAGGGCAATTTAATTAACTTTTAAAAAACCTTTTTTGGAGGGATAAAATCTCAAAAAATATATATAATAACTTAAAATTTTATTTTTGTTGTAAGTTTTGCCCTCTAATGGGCTTTACTTTTTTATGTATTTGCTTGATGTTACTGTATACATAAAAAGTTATTATAGAAAACACATTTTTCTAATAATTAGCGAATTTACTAAAGTGTTATATGGACCAACTTTTTTTCGCGTTTGTTCAATCAAAAGATAATGAATTCGGCATTTAGCCAATTGTAAAGAGAGCACGAATATACCACTAATAAACCAGTGCTCTACTGTTCGGTAAAAACTACGCTATATGTCAGATAATTTGGGTTAAATTTAAAACGTGGACCCGAGTTATCCAAGGCAGCTGTGTCACATCGTTTTGCATAATAATAATTGTGCTCTGCATGCACTGAACGTGCCCCCTTAACACCAACAGAGCCGAACTTAAAGTAGTTAATGACGTAATGGAATTATCTTTGTATGTTCGTCGTCAAAAAGCTCCTAAGGGAGAAATTACATACCTTGGCAGAATTGTTTTACTAAAAAGGTATAAAATCTTTAAACTCTAAAATCCTAATCATGGTTTTGTTTAAGATTTTCAATCTTGGCTTTAACATAAAAAGTTTTTTTTATTTTAAAATATTTATAAACTTTGGGGGTTACCAAGAGAATAAATCAAACTTATGTAAAATCAAAGTGAGACTTCAAAGAACCTGGCGCCATCTAACAGACTAATCCTAATGGAACCAGTAAAGCATAGTTATACGAAAAATATGTTAAAAATGTTAAACAATGTTAAAAAAGTGCCATCTAGATGGGCATGGTGATGATATCGAAAAACGCAAACCAGACACCTTTAAGAAAAAGGAAAATGGCCACCCATTAGTTTACGAATTTGTGAATTTTAAATAGTTAGTTTTGGTTGGTTAAATTTTTAAAAGGAGGGAATGCTCGGGTGTGGCTAGGACGATGGCATGTTATTGGGGATGATCACATTCGCTGTAAGCCAAGATACGACTAACAAAGAGTCACCGAGTGAATAAATCAAACTTTTGTAAGAACAAAATGATATTTAAAAAATCCTGGCGCTATCTAAGAGACTACTGCAAATGCAACCAGTAAAGCATATTAATACGAAAAAGTTACCGAAAACTTTAAACAATGTACAAAAGTGCCATCTAGGTGGGCAGAAATTGATTTTTCTGGTAAAAAGATTTTAATTCAACAAAAATTATCAAAATATTTAAAGCTTAAATTTTAATCAAATTTAAACAGCGGTCTGCAAATTGTTCTCTTGGGTCACCTCAGTCCAAAACCGTAGTAAAATCTTATTAAAATATAGACCGATAGCGTTAACGACCTAAAATCAGTCTCAATTGGCGTATTGGAGAAATTATGTCTTGGTCCATAATATGGACTCTATATGACCAACTTTTCTTTATTGTAACAATTTTGTCTTGGTTCCAGTGACCGACGTGGTAGGGAATGTGTAAACTATTCTATTAGTAAAATCAAATCTCGCACTGTTTGTAAATTAAATGTCTTTATACGCATTTTTTTAAAAACTATAGCAAAACATAATTTTTATTTACAAGGTAAAATTTATTCCCAAAAAATAGATGGGAAGTAGATAAAAGGTGTAGAAGTGATTTGTATGACGTCAATTGTGAATAGTAATGGGATAGTTCTGTTTAATTAACTATAACCTAAAATGAAAATTAATTTACACCAAGGGATATAAAGTTAAAAAAAGACCAATTCACTGTGCTTGCACCAGCTGTACCCTAAGATCTAAACTGATCTGAAAAAAATCCCAAATGCCGGTAGCCGCGTGAGTAAGTAGGTAGAAATACGGTCAGGAATTTCACCTTGCACAATGTGAGTTCATTAGTAATCTGTTCTGTGATCATGTGCTGATTCTACGTTAAAGTGTAGAATGACATTACTCAGATGGTACTGGTAGTTCAGAGATAGTAGTTTCCTAAAAGGTGTAGTGAAATGTAATTTATCTGCATATTTCGACACTTTGTTTACGGAACTGAGTCAAACATATATTTTTAAACTAAAAGTTTATATACAAATGGCATATTTTCTTCTTTATAATATTTTTTTGTTATACCTGTAACGGGACTATTAACTAAACCATAATAGATTTTTGTGCCAATTAAAAAAAATATTCCCCAGGGCAGACTAATGTAATTATTTTCTGAATTACTTTATTTTTTTAAACACTGCGTAACAGTGTCATTTTTATTAAGTAAACACTTTTTTGTTTTGCAATAACTATTGCAAATATGGTTTCCTAGAAGTGCTAGACAATTTTATGGTTTTAATAACACTATATTCTTGAATTTCCGTTGTCTTGTGATAACTTCTCATAAAGCTACGACTTATATACTATT
The DNA here is from genome assembly GCA_019359885.1 of Listronotus oregonensis. Lineage (NCBI taxonomy): Eukaryota > Metazoa > Arthropoda > Insecta > Coleoptera > Curculionidae > Listronotus > Listronotus oregonensis. Next base: position 74,316 of record JAHBCN010001302.1, on the reverse strand, counting down.
GCCTGTTTACCAAAGCTGGACCGATTTTTTACGGTTCAACAACGGTATCTGATGTTTCTTTAAAAGTGTTAGACAATGTTATGGTTTCAATAACACTAAAATCTTGGACTTCCATTGTCTTAACAAATAAAGACAATGGAAGTCCAAGATTTTAGTGTTATTGAAACGGTGTCTGATATTTAAAATGTCAATACTGGGTAGTTAAAATATATTGTGGTTGTTAAAAATTATTACATTTCCTTTAAATTACCATTTTTTCCATTAGGTTTCTTTATGAACAATTTGCATAGGGCCATTGTATGCGGTATTGTTTTGACCAGGCATGTTCGGGATCCCCAACCTTAACGTTTTAACTCGTTTTGTATATTTCTTGTGCTTTTTTAGTGTAATTTTCAGTGTTTTCTTGTTTCCCCAATGTATATCCAACCACATTTACAGAGAATTTGGTTGATACGGTCTTTAGTTGAAATAAATATTGTGTTCTGGTCTCGTCTTAGTAAGAATTCTCCTTAGAGTGATTTAAAATTTAAATGCAGTTTAATTATTAAACTTGTTCACGATTCTGCAAAGTTTCTTTAATGTAGGGACTTGTTATAAAAGTTTGACCTTGTAAAGTCTTGTTTTAGTTGAAGTTTTTTGTGCTGTTCTAACATTTGTTGATTTTTCCTAAGGCTGTCGTTCTGCTTAAGATCGCTAGTTATATTAGTAATTTCTTCTGGCAGAGATTCTGTTACCTAAGGTTACCACGCAGTTATATAGAGTACGAATGACTCCTTGTTCGTTTCGTTGGAGTGATTCGAACATTATATATGTGTCAAATCTTTTATTAAACTGGAACGTCTGGAAAAGGTTAACCCGAATTTTGCTCCTTCTCCATTGTGAATTTGCTGTTAGGTTAAAGGCACTTTAGATGTTTTAAAAAACCTTCAAGTTCTTCGTTATTTGCCTCTGGCCATACAATAACAGTATCGTTAACATAAATCAGCCAAACTTTTGATTTTATTAGCGCAATTTTTATTGCGCGCTCCCCAAACCATTTTATATAAATATTTGCTACCACTGGTAAATGCGATGACCAATGGGCATATTATCCCGCGCATAGTACCCATTTTTTACCTAAAAGTAGAAACTTACGGAGGTACAGCTTCAACAACTCCATCACTTCATCCAGTAGCAGGGTGGTGCGTTCTGCTAATGTTCTATCTTCATCAAGTTTGGCTCAAATAACGTTTAACGATTCTTCTAATCGTACATGTATGTAAATAAGCTTTTTACATCAAAACTTACAAATTTATCGTGTAATCCTACTCCTACGGTTAAAGAATATTAACAAATTGACTTTTTAACAAACGATGGTGACGTTTCTTTAAATTTGTTAGACAATGTTATGGTTTCAATGATACTAAAATCTTGGACTTGCATTGTCTTTATTTGTTAATTGATACACAACGTTTCGGTTAGTAATGTATCTCCAACCGTTTTCAAGTAATAACTAAAATCTATTCTTAAAAGCTACGACCTCATATACTATCCGTTGTTCACCGAAGTTTGACCCGACTTTTCACGGTTCAGCAACGGCACTAGGTTTGCTAAATACATTTTGGTTGTTTGCAATTATTACAGCTTCTTTAATTTTTTTTTCTTCCAGTGGGTTTTTTTATGAATTATTTTTGCTTCCGACCATTGTATGCGGTGTTGTTTTGACCATGCGTGTTTGGCAATCCCTGATTTCTACGTTTCACCTCGTTCCGTATGTTTTTTGTGTTCTTTAACTCTAATTTCAAGTGGTCTTTTTGTTTTCCCAATGTACACCTCACCACATTCACAGGGTACGAGTATTTGGTAGATACAGTTATTTTTTGAAACATTTTTGTCTGGTCTTAGTAAGGATACTTCTAAGAGTGGTTTGGGATTTAATATTATACCTATTCGCTATTCTGCGAATCTTTTCTGAATTTTCTTTAATATATGGAATAGTCATAAATATTTGGTCCGTGGTGTTTTATTTAAATTAGAGTTTTTTGTCTTATCTTGATATTTATCGATTATTTTCTTAATCAATCTCTCACTGTAGCCGTTTTTTTTTTTGAGATCCGTAGTAATATTACTTACTTCGGCTTGTAGGAATTCCTTACTGTTACATAAGGTCACTGCACGGCTATATAGACACCTTCCTTGGTTTCGTTAGAGTGATTGGAATTCTAGTGTAAATATTTTCTAGTGTGGGTAGGTTTTCTGTATACCAAGGTTTCTATATATCCATTATTTCGTTTGACTAAAACGTCGAGAAAAGGTAGAGCCGAATTTTGTTCCTTCTTCATTGTGAATTTGATACAGGGTCAAAGACAATTTAGATGTTTTAAGAAACCTTCAAGTTCTTCGTCATTACAGGGTCCATACAATAAACGGTTGGAGATACATCACCAACCAAACGTTGTGTATCAATTAATAAATAAAGACAATAAAAGTCCAAGATTTTAGTCTTATTAAAGCGATGGTTACTTACTGACTAGGGTGTTTTGCCAATGTAGTCATGGGTGCATTTCTGGAATTGGTAGTTGGTCTTAAGGGTATATTGTCCTTGTGAATTTTTTTTTTGTACTTCCTTAAGGTTTCGTAAACTTAGTTTTCTATAGATATTGTGCGGTCTTGATCAATAGATCTATGTTTGCCTTTAAAGAACTTCGTCTGTTTTTTGATTATAAGTAATTGTATCCATAACTATAGTGGCATTCCCTTTGTCTGCTGGAAGAATATTAATGGATATATGTATTACTTTAAGGGTTTTTAAGAGCTATTAATTTATTTTGACTGACATTTGTGTAAGGAGAGTTTTGGAAACAAAACAAAGCAAGCAAACTCTCTTAGAAAATCTTATACTGACATTCCTAATAGAGATTCCGGAAAGGTATTGTTGAACTGACAAGCTTTGGATAACAACCAGATATATATAAGTCATAGTTTTAAGCGTAGATGTTAGTTATCACTTAAAAACGGTTGAAGATACATCACTAACCGAGAGCTTGTGTATCAATTAACAAATAAAGACAATGAGAAGCTCAATATTTTAGTGGTATTGTAATGCAAATATATGGTGATGAATTGCATCATAATAGTACATTATCCATTTAATTTATTATGTTTCTTCTAAATTTCAAATATATTAACGTATATTAGCCGAAATTTAGGTTAAGTCAGGTACAATAGGTAGGTACCGTAAATTACTTAAATTTAGGATATAATATTAAATAGGATACTTTGTTTGCTTCTCAAACAACATACATATTAGAAGAAAGACTCAAGAATAGCTACTACTGTTGCAATAAATACTATGTATGAAATTATTATAAGCATCCCTACAGTTTAAGGTTTTGCAAGAAACTAACAAGAAATATTGCTAGTTACTGTATATTCCAAAAATAACATGAGAGCATATTACTTAAAATTGAAACTTTCACCGGAGATATCTACGGCAGCTGTGCTTATCGTTTTGCATATTAATAATTCTGCTTCGCATACACTGAACGTTCACTTTAATATGAAGAGGGCCGAACACAAAGTAAAGTTGGGGACGTAATAGAATTAACTTAACTTGGCCGTTGTTAAAACGTTTCTCGGCGGTGTAATTTTACTTAAAAGTTTTACTACTGGATAATCTATAAAATGTTCATTTACATAAATTTTATGTGTTGTTTTTCTCTTTATCCTAGAAGACAATTTTTAAAAATATCAAATGAAAACAAAAAATTACTAGCAACAATTTTAAAAATGTGAATATATTATATCATTTAAAACTATCTGTTAATTTAGAAGGGTGTGGTTAGTTGTGGTTAGTTGTGACCCTGAAGGTCGAAATAGCCCGAGGGCCTCTGGCCCGACCATTCTATAGTGGGATCAGCTACATTTTCCGGGACATTTCAAAATTGTAATTTTTATTTTGGAAATAAAGTTTAATTTTTAGTATTGTTTAAAGAAAAAATTATTTTTTGTATAAAGTTGATCTTTATTGTGAGAGAAATAAAATTGGATAAGCAATACAATTTCCATATTAGCGCATTAGGGCATTATAAGCGGGCATTATCATAATGCCCGCTTATAATGCCCTAGGTGTGATAGCAGGTATTATTGCTATCATAACATATTCCGTTTCTAAGGTATTATAGATCAATAATAGATAGGTAAAACATAAAATAATTTAGGAGATTGAGGCAGAGGTGACATTGTTCATGGACTAGCTAGATGTGATAAAATATATTAATATTAGTTAACAAATACATGTTGTATTTAATAAGAAATCATTTGGGCCTAATAGGAATAATAAAAAGATTTAGTCTACGAGCTGGAAGATAAGTGATTTTTATGTAACTCATTTAAGCACATTTACGTTGCATAATGAGTCTTATTACCACGCTAGTGCGGTAATGAACCATAGCGCGTTCATTACCACACTAGTGCGGTAAATGCTTATTACATAACGCAATTTGACAAAACCAGTATGTTTAAACACATTTTTTGTTATTTATTATTAATATTATTACACAATACAATTTATATTTTAAAATTAAATATTATAAATATTGAAAGTAAAATTTACACCAGAGGCAACTTTAGGCATATTCTGAATTTTAAAACTTGTTGGATCGATGCCTGGTGAATCGGAATTAGCTGCTTTAGCCGGAGGCGAGGTACAGAAACTGTAGCAGATTAAAGGTTCCACAACCAAAATTTTTTTTGCAAATTTTTTTTTGTTCTCCTTAGAGGTATCAATATAACCTTCAACCACGCTGTTGCTTTTCCATCCACCATGGCGTTTGACAATCAATAGGTTTGCTCCAGAATCTGCCAACAGGGATGTGAATAAACGACGAGACAGTGTCTGGTATATAATTCTGAGTGTGGCATATTAAAAAAGGTAGCTATAGCTTTCGTCTTGCTGCCAAACGTATTGATACCAACAGACTGCCGTAAGCAAATGCCTTTTCTGTAACCTTCAAAAAATCTGGGGTGATTCATAAGTGTTGGACGCAGCGATTTGTATTTTTGAATAATCTAAACCATGTCGACTCCTTGAAATCCTCCAGATGTCAGAAAAAATTCTCTGAAAATTATTGTTTTTGTGTTGGGAATTTCAATATGGAAAACCATCTTGTCATGTTTGACGTTTTCGCATAATAATTGGGCCATTGCTTGATTTCTGCAAGCCCCAGCAATGCCAATGATTAGCCCAACCTGTAACACAGGAAAATAAACTTAAGTATAGTACGCTAAAAAGTAACTACAACTTTAACTTTAAACTCGTCTTTTTTGGAGATATTTTTTTAAAATATAAAAACTCTAGATTCTTAAAATTTCCCATCATCGGCTGTGGCAAATAACTAAAAAATATAAATACGTAGAACAGACTGTAATGAACTATGCTGTTTTATTTCATATTTCAAGAAGTACGTAATTGGTAGATCGCACAGGGTGTCGTCAGTGAACAGTAGATCTTGGGTCTAATCGAGGTGACCACCCCTGACACAGAGTAAGGCAGTCAAGAAAGCTTAACCTACTTTAGACCATAAGGTTTCCTATTACAAAGACAACATAAGGCATGTCTTGAGAAATAACAAAAATAAAGCTTCTGGAACCTCACTGACTACCAGATGTGTTTAAAAGACAAGAGCTTGAACTTACTAATGAACTGTCCTGGAAAAAGAACAATGTGAAAAATAGAAGTAAAGTATCGAAAACGAAAGGCTCAAGTAAAATACAATTAGAAACAGTATACGAATTAGAAATTTATGAAAATTAGGAAATGATAAAATCGAACATAACTTACAAAAAATGATTGTGAGTAACTTTAAATTAACTTACTTCTCAAGACTAGTTTTCTATTCCTTAATATATGTAAAATGAAATACTTTTTATTACAAAACAAAATAATTACCTGTTTCTAATTTAAAGTAATGAAATGATTTTTCTTTTTCTGGAACACAGATAAAAATTTATTTTTTTAATGATTTCTTTCTTTGTAGGATACTTAGTGTAGAATAATTTTTTGTTAAACTTATAAATGAGATTAATATAATTATTATCATAAAATAAAATGAATTGATAATAATATAATATCATTGTAATATTGTGTTGGGACACGACGATAAAATGATAATAATTAAGTAATTAATGAGATTAATATAATTATTATCATAAAATAAAATGAATTGATAATATTATAATTATCAATGTAATATTGGGTTGGGACACGGCGAGAGAATGATAATAATTAAGGTGTTTGGGTAACTTCCATGTTTAACTATAAGATTAAAACATTCAAGTTAGGCATGGTTTGAGTAGTCACAGCGATACAGTATTCGTAAAAAAATACGAAGTTTGGGATATAATGTTGATAACGCAGAAAACTAAGTGTGGACATGATTTTCGTAAATTTTTGAGAACTAGTCATATACAATTCCAAAAATCGGGTCATCTACTGGAATTAAACCAAAAAAAACCTAAAAAAAAACATTAATTACAAGCTTCATAATAAATTTCCATACATAACATTTAAGGTTGTCCTGATTACTAATAACATAGTACTAGCATCCGCACAACATTGTATATTTTCTTAACTATGACACTGCCTAATATTTTCCATAGTCTAAATTTCTATAATAAGTAAATAGCAGAAGTTAAAATTTAAGCGCAAAAAATCATTAACATTAATACTATGCAAAATAAGTGTATAAAAGACCATTTTATGGCAATGTTAATAAAATAAAAGCTTAACTTTTTTCCGATGCAACCTTGTATATTTTTTGCCATAAAAAAGGGTCAGACTTAATATGGCTCTTCCAAGACAGCGTTGTTATGTTGTACACCAAAAGGCAAAAGCAACTTCCATATAACTTAGTAAAATATGAGATATGACTAAAATAGCATCTGGCTCCGAGACAGAAACAGTAATTATTCGTTTTTGTATGTCCGAGCGCCAGACGTGTATCATATCATAAATCATATAGTTGGAATTGTGCAGTTATATGGTTACCGCGTTAATTATTGCTGTTATTTACCAACAAACACAGTCCTGTGTTTTAGCTAGAGCAATAATAGATTCATTGTCGTAACTTGACATAATTACACTATGCCTTCGATTTAAAACAATTATTGGTCTGCGGATATTACACTGCGGTATTGTTAACAGATACGTGACATGCTGTTCGATAGTTGACATATTAATCTGGTCAAACATATACCTGAATCCTATAATGCTAGTGGTCTATAAATAAAATGTTATTGGGAAAAAGTAATTAACATAACTGATTTAAAAAGTGGTTTTTAGTAATAAATATATTATAAAAGAATAGCTCGCTTTAAAAGAAATTCAGTACTTTTAACGTCTCATTGGCACAAAACATAAATTTGATCATATGCACAAGGCAAAACCATCTTTGTTAGTTCAGTGTAGTCAGGTAATACTAGGCACAATAAACTGAAGGTTCTTTTTGGATGATACCGAATAAAGTTAATAAATGATTTAAAGTTCCTGATAGGGCTATAAACTGAAAAGTATAACAATAACCAAGCTAAATAAATAGTTTGATAGTTGTTTATAATAGCATATTATTCAGCAAGCACATAATAATGGTTGTTATTATAGGTTTGTTCCAACACGTCGAAAAACCGTCACCGAACGATCACGCTCATGCGCAGTGATTAAAGTGCGTTCCAGCAGAGACGTGACGGTTATCGGACGATCCTGTTTGTATACCAACAAAACTTGGGATCGTTTATGTTACGGTTTCAGAACGGTAATTTCGATACATGGCCCAAATTGAAAACTGTTTGGGTTGACTTGCGCATTAAGCATCTTGGCACTGGATTTTTGATTTTAAACAGCTGTTTCATCTTTCATCTTTATATGTTTACTGTTATTAAGCGACTAACGTGCATAGTGCTTTATCATTTCCCATTTTCTTTTGTGTTTATTCTTTTAAGCATTAATTTTTAAACCACCTATGCCCATCATTGAATTTAATTATCTTTAAAGATGAGTGACGATATTATGAGTGATATTTGCTAACTTGGATCAGAAAAATAATAAGTAGAAAAGTAGGGTTATATTTTCAAAACAAAAAATTTAAAGACTTTTAACTTGACAGTTCCGAAAACGATCCGCAAAGCGATCCAACGTTTGTTAATTTTTGTACCGTCACGAAAGTATTTGGAGCGCACCAAAAAACAATTCAAAAACGGTTTCGAAACGATACTGGATGCTTGTTGGAACAAACCTTACATTATTAATTATTATTAGATTATTATAATCTTTAGCAATAACAGCAATTATATAACGGTAGATTACTGTACTCTGTTCATGACTAAAATAATTTTAGCTAAAATTAGTATAAATCTTTATTTCAAACAACTTTTTGATGTTGAAAGAGCGTTCTGACGAGTGTTTCATATCCAGCTGTGGTTTTTTATTTAGTACATATTAAATAGTACTTCATGTCGGTTTGACTTTTGTTTATGTTTAAAAAAAATATTTAACCTGTAAAAAATAAGTTTTATTTTAAATCCTTTTTACTATTTTTTTTTTTAAATTATGTGAAAGAAAGACAAGGCGTAAGAAAAACAGAAAGAACACTCTTAAATATTCTGGTTATGAAATTTATGTTATTTCTATTAAAATGTAATAGTTTTTTCGACAATAAATACTTAATAAAAGAAAACACTTTTTTAAATTAATATAGATGTCACTACCCAAGGGTTATTAAATACACTATGTGTTTATAAACGATTTTATGTAAATTAAAAATAGTTTTTTTACTTAGAAGGTATAATACAAATTAAATGTTTGGTAATTTCAAAGCATTAAACAATATTTTATTTATCGACACGAAGATAACTTTTGAGTTTAAAATTATTTTTGGTAGAAATGGTAGATAACTCAACAAGCAAGTAATAATGGCTATATCATGGCACTGCATGTTAACAACATACTATAGTTTTTCTACAACAATAAGCCACTTCAAATTAATTTAATTAAAATTTCAGTTTTTGTGAATTTATTTATCATTTACATTGTAACGTCCCTTTTTGTCCGTTACATTTTTATAGTTCCAAAATAGTTAATTAAATAAAAAACTTTAACAAATCTATATATTTAATTTAGTTATTATTTTTATGCTCATAATAGTTAACAGTAAAATTTGAAAAATTCGCTGTATTTAAAATGGGTGTTATTATTTTTAAATAAATATTTTTCGGTTTTGTTGTATTTTCATAAATAATGGTGCTCGCACTAAATGTATAGATTTGTCAATGCCGTTTTCGGTCAATATTGTGAACTTTTAACCATCATGTAATATATATATATATATATATATATATATATATATATATATATATATATATATATATATATATATATATATATATATATATATATATATATATATATATATATATATATATATATATATATATATATATATATATATATATATATATTATATATATATATTATATATATATATATATATATATATATATATATATATATATATATATATATATATATATATATATATATATATATATATATATATATATATATATATATATATATATATATATATATATATATATATATATATATATTATATATATATATATTATATATATATATATATATATATATATATATATATATATATATATATATATATATATATATATATATATATATATATATATTATATATATATATATATATATATATATATATATATATATATATATATATATATATATATATATATATATTTATATATATATATATATATATATATATATATATATATATATATATATATATATATATATATATATATATATATATATATATATATATATATATATATATATATATATATATATATATATATATATATATATATATATATAATACTTCAGGTACGTAGTCGGGGTCCAAAAATAAACATAAAAGTCTATACAAATATGGGTCCGCAAGGCCTTTACTTCCGAGATACAGGGTGTTCACTACAGACCTGACATGTGGTTAGAAGTAATATTTTTATTTTTTATACCCTGTATTTCGAGAACGAAGGCCTTGCGGACCCATATTTGTATAGGCTTTATGTTTATTTTTGGATCCTGACTACGTACCTAAAGTATTGACATTTCGTCATGAATCACCCTGTATATATTTATTATTTCTATGGTAAACAAGAATTGATTTTATTATAACGAAATGTAAAAAAGAACTTTTTTAAATGAAAAATATAAAGTTTTAAATTGGTCCGGGCTCGAGTGGAAACATCTCGCTTGCTAAAATGACTTCCTGGATAAAGTCATACTGTTATTTTTTAATTGAAAAATATTTTGTATTTGTTTTTTTTTTTTTCTAAAATAAGTTTATGTTTAATATTAAAAAACAACAGTTAAAAAACGGTGTCAAAAAACAAATAAAAATAAAATTAAAAAATATTTTAAAGTGAACAAATACATAATTTTATTATAAAAATACCATCATAATAAACTCTCGCTTGGGCTGATACTAGAAAAAATTGTCGTGAAACTTCAGAAGACTACGCACCAGGTACTCCGTAGGCCCTTGGCAATGTTATATTCGTGTTCAGCTGCCTCAAAAATCCCGAAGTAATAAATTCGGGTCCATTTCCATTAATATTTACCCGGTTTTAAATTTTTTCTAATGCACAAATGCAGTTTTTTGTATCCCATTAATTAAATTTGTTCACAAAATTTGTGAACGTTCATAAGAATCAAATGCAAAAGACCGCATTCAAATCCATCTTACTGCACAAAATATCCCTCGTGCATTACTTTGTCTTCCCGACTAAATATAATTTAATCGATTACATTGATGTAATTTTCCAAAAACTATCGGCAAATGTTACCTGAGTGGCTATACAACGCCTTTCAAAAAAAAAAATATATAGAATATATTTTTTAAAAAGTTTAAATAAAATTATGGTTTGGCATTACTTTCTATGGCCGCAGGTGGCTTTAATTTTAATAAAAAATCATGTAGTCATGCTCGCTAAAATGACATCTGTGATCTGTCAAAACTAAAACTGTTTTTAATGTATCAAAAATTGTGAATGAGTTAAGGTTGTTATTTTTACTATTTTTGGCAAAGAAAGAAACCTTTAAAAATTTAATTTATCTGACCCATATTAACGCATTTGTTGGTAAACTTATTATCGTCTGTTAGAATTTTTATCAAAAAATTTACATTTTCCACTTCGTTTTTTAGTCCAGTAACTGAAGACCTAAAAGTACCCAAAGCTTTAAATAAATCTATACAATTTTCATTTGTGGCGCAAGTCTTAAGTCTTCGCGAATGCTTTGGAGCGAAAAAAAGTTTATCACGAAAATGGCCTCCAAAAGTCACAAAAAATTAATTTCCCGCGAATATCTGCCAAAATATGCGAATTAAAGAATTTTTGTTTAAACAAAAAATGAAAATCACCTCGAAATCTACAAAAGTGGTCTTTACAATTTTTGTAGATTTCGCAAAAACGGCCGTCGAAAAATCCATAACATTCCACACTGACTAGATGTGGTAGAACTCCGAAAACGGCTAAAAAATGCAGATGGGCAAAACAATTTTTTATCAAAACGCAAGAAAGATGTTGAAGAAAATTTTCTGGGATCATTGAACACTTCTTAAGGTCTCATTATAAAGAAGAAATGTTAATAACAAACCATTTTTTCAAAAAACATCAATAAATTAATGAGATACTCTTAAAATATTGTAAAAAAAAACTTTGACCGTTTTTTTTTTAATATTCTAGAAAAATCAGAATCGACCCAAACTCATATGCAATGATAGGTATGGATTTTGTCATTCCAATGAACTTTGAATGACTAAAAAATGTACATTCTTGCTCGAGTAATGAAACAATTCGTCCGCCCGCTTATAAGTGAATCCATAAAGATAGAGGCATTTTAGCGGTAGAGCGGCAGCTTAAATGAGGGGGCTTTTGGGTCCGGTTATCTTAAAAACTATCAATTTTAAAATATAAGGACCATTTTTGAAGATTACAAGGCGATCTTCATTTTTGTTTAGACAAAAATTGTACAATTCGCATATTTTGGCAGATATTAGCAGAAAACCCATTTTTCGGGGCTTGAGAGGCCATTTTTAGCACTTTTCCACCTGTTAATGTTGATAAACTTTTTTCGCTCGAAGGCATCCCCAAAGACCTAAGAATGGCGCCACAAAGGAAAACTGTACAGATTTATTTACAACTTTGTCCCTTCATTTACTGGACTATTTTGGAAATATCAAGTTTAGGTCTGAAAAGTCAATAAGTTGGAATATCTTTTCCATTTTGGCAAACAAAAACCTTTATCATATTTTTTAAAATAGTTTACATGTTTAAAAATCCCATCCCAGAATGTTGACACTAAAAACACAAGAGTTTCAGTAAGATAATAGTAAATGCTGTTAAAACCTTAAACATACCAATGCATTACAAAACCAGTTTTTACTGTTGCAACATTTTTTGCCACCAAAGTGACTCTTGTATTTTTTATTTTTCACATGTGTGGAGAAGTTACTTTTACTTTGCATCACTGATGTTAAAATTTTCGAATCATAATTTTGTAATTTATAAAAGAATAAGTGCAAAAACAATACTTATAAAACACTATTAGAACAAAAGGTTATTTACCAAAATTAGAGAAAAAATCAACTTTATCGTAGGTGGCTAAAACTTTGTACCTGGACGTTTTTATTAGAAACTATTTTTTCAAATGGGTTTCTTTTTAATTTTCTTCAATTTTCATTTTTTACTATTTTTTGAAGAATGTGTTAATTTTGATAGATAACAGGTGGTTGTCATTTTGGTGAGCAAGTCTACTAGTCTAGGAGGAATCGGCGCATGAGTACCGACTTTTCCCCCCCTTTTTTTTTTAACGATCGTCTTTAAATTGCCCTACTGGTAATATAAACGGATGTTGCCATTGGACATCTGCAAGGAATTGTTAATTTTCAACCAGACAAATTTTTTTCATATTATTTATTAAAATACAAATTAAAAAAACTACGACTTTTTACAATTAATTTAATATTTTTGGAGATATAAATTTTGAAAGGTTTGAAAAATCTTAAATATGGGTACTTTTGACCCATAAAAATATATAAAAAGAAAGAGTAAAACGCATGAGTACCGAAAACTATTCCAGCTCAATTTTTTATACGATCCTTTTTAAATTGCCCTACTGATGCAAATTACAAATAAATAAAAAGAAAGAGTAAAATTAAATAAATTTTTATTTTTTGAGAAAAATCTCATTGTTGTAAACCTGTTGTTTAATTGTTTAATTGTTTATTAAGCGCGCTCACAAAAAAAATAAAGTATAATAACTTTTGTAAACTTATGAAAACAAATTGTAGATAATTATTAAATAATTAATAACATTGCTTCATTTAAAAATTTGATAAACTTAATACTTTCTATGATAAATGACAAATAATGATTTAGGACACAGAGATGCCGATACAGCGTACGAGTCAGAGAGACGGCGATACATAAAAGTAAGGGACGCATAATAAACAATCAAAAAACAAATATAAACAATGAGATTTTTTAAATTCCAATTAAGGAGATTCTAACCCCCTGTATAGGGAATAAAAAGTGAGTATTTTTTATATTTTATTCTTTTTCTTTTTATATTTTCCTGGGTCAAAAGTACCCAAATTTGAGATTTTTCCAACCTTTAAAAATTAAAATTCTCAATTCTCCAAAAACATTAACTTTATTGTAAAAAGTCATAAGACCTTTTTTATTTGTATTGTAATAAATAATATATTAAAATTTGTCCGATTGGAAAATAACAATTCCTTGCAATTGTTTAAACCATTTCGGTTTAAACAACAAGGCACCATGTTGCCCCATGGCAACATGCATTTATATCATCAGTAGGGCAATGTTAAAAGGATCGTATAAAAAAATTGAGGTGAAATAGTTTTTGGTACTCATGCGCTGATTTCTCCTAGACTATACATAATTTTTTATTGAAGTCAAAGCAGAAAGAAATGCCAGATGTCATAACAAAAAAAATGCTTGTGGTGTGGTTAATTGTACTTAGTTTTGGTTAGGACACAGTATAAATATATAGTTACCTTGAGTCAAAAAATTATAAAATAAAAATGTTGATTTTATAGTTTTTTTTTATTTGAGGTGAATACGTCTGTATGTCTTCATAAAATTGTGAGCACACTACCTTGCATTGTAAGGTTTATTGGGTCAATAAAGGTTAAATATAAAACACTTTTACGACAAATTTGGCAAAATATAAGGTGGTTTTACTATGTTTTTCACAACAAAATTGTGAAGTAGGTACCCAATATACATTTTTATATCAAATTTACTTTGACGCTACAAAATTAACTAGAGTCCATAGTGTACAATGTTATGTTATTCCTTCCATAGACTTTGCTAGTTTAACTTTAGCTTGCGTTTTATTTTCGATCTGAATGGCTACGTTGATTACCCATATAAAATTTTACGACAGTTCAAACGTGATCCAATTTTATTTACACTGAAGAAAACGCATGCAAGATTTTAACACACGTTTCTAATCTTATTTTTTATTTGCCTTGTTAATGTTTTAAAAATATGTAGTTAGGTGAGCTTGTATATATATATATATATATATATATATATATATATATATATATATATATATATATATATATATATATATATATATATATATACCGTGTTCAAAACTAAGTCGGCACTATTGCTAACTATAATAGCTGCTGATTATAATAACGATAATAAAAAAACAATCATCAGATTTACGAGTTATTCACAAAAATATACTTTTTTAAATGCAACCACGTTAATTCCATGTAATTTTCTATACAATTATTTATTAACATTTTTTTTATATTGTGTATCAGAACGTCTGTACAAAGACAAAGTTCATTGTTTTAAATGACTCCCTATATTTTTTGTTACATTTTTGTTTTCTGCATAAAATTCAAGATATATTTTGCCTGACATATCATATCCCTATATTCAACTGTTTACAAGATATTCGCATATAAATATAAATCTGGAAAAAAAATTCGCTCATCTCTTAATGTCGTTTCACGTTTCTGTGGTTTCACCTATAAGAAGTAGCAAATTTTTTTATCAAGAGTAGCTTTTTTCGATAAAATTAAAAATAAAGAAGTGTTCCTTATTTAACACCATTTCCTTTTTCGTGGACATACTGTATATATATATATATATATATATATATATATATATATATATATATATATATATATATATATATATATATATATATATATATATATATATATATATTATATATATATATATATATATATATATATATATATATATATATATATATAAAGGTAATAAATTTCTTTCTTCATTGGTTTTTAGTATAAGTCAACTTGACTGGTATACTAAACCAACCAGCTCAGGCAGGTATATCAACTATTACTCGAGTCATACCACCAAAACAAAAATAAATCTAATATTAGCATTAAAAAAAACCCCGGATAATGAGAATCTCACATGCATCATTGGTACAGAATAACTTAAAAAAACTCTTTAACATTTTACTACTTAATTCTTTCCAAAAAATTATTAACAAAGCTTATTTTAACACAGCAATAGTGATCACCCATGACAGTGATAATAACGGCATCACCCCCGAAATAAGTGCATTTATTGAACATCCTCCTATTTTTTACTATTCTTTTCCGTATATAAAAAGTATAGCAATAAAATAACCAGATTGTTTCATTCTGACAATTCAATAAAAATTGCATTTAAACACACTAAAACAATAGGAAAACTTTTTACTAAACTTAAAGACAAGGATGACAGTTTGAAAAATCTAATGTAATATATAGTATTCCTTGCTCTGAGTGCGATGGCGTGTATATAGGACAAACGTCTAGAGTACTCAAAGATAGATTAACACAACATAAAAGTGATTGTAGATTAGGAAAAACTCTTGTGCATTGTCTCAACATTGTAATCAACTTGGACATATTTTTAATTTTAAAGAAAAACGAAAATTTTGTGTGTGGAGGCGAATTATAACAAAAGAGTGGTTCTAGAGATGATAGAGATATACAAACATTCTAACAGCATCAATAAAAAAACTGACATTGACAATCTAAGTGTCATTTACTCTAACTTACTCAATTTTAACTTAAAACAAAAGACAAACAATGATTCCAATAGTTCTTTTTCATCAAGCTAAAACATTTTAACAATAACTGTCAACATAATTAATTTTTTAATACTTTTGATTTTTGATTCTGTAGTTTTTTTTTTATTCTCTGGTTTTCTCTTCTTTATAACATAACATTCCTTTTATAACCTAACATTTCTTTTGTAAGTAACCACTCTTTACGTTCAGTTGAACCTCACTTAAAAATATAGGCTGGTCCTTCCCCCTTTTTTTTTATGTTTTTTTTTCTCTATTGTTAACACTTTTATGCTACACTGGACCTAAATATAACACTAGGATAAGTGTATGGTAATGCTATGGGCGAAGGGCTGTAAGTAAATAATAAAACATAAAATCTGGAATAGACAAAACATCATCATACATCTATAATTTGTGTTTTCTTGGTCACGTACGTGCACACACACACACACACACACACATACAAACACAAACCCTTAGGTGACAGATAAGGGGGTGCACATACACCAACATATACACCCATTCACACACACTAACCCTTAGGTGACAGATAAGGGTTTACACACATACCCATACACATGCACACACACTCACAAACACTTACCCTTAGGTGACAGATAAGGGTATACCTACACACTCACACAGACATACACGTACATACACACATGCCTTATGTGAGAATAAGAGCTTCGTGATCATTAAGACACTACATATTTACTGTTTAAAAATATTTTTTACCATTACTAATTTTTCAATTTTACATATTACATACACATTCAGTCATAAGTAAATCTATCTTCCAGTTAAGTTAACAATATCTTAACTTTAACCTAGATATGCCCGGACCTTATACTGCATTCCAAAAATAAAAAACTTAAAAAAATACATGTTAAACTAAAAAAGACCCTGAAACGAATAAAGTGGTATAGAAATCCATCCATTCTGTACTAGTCTTACATTTAATAACAATTATAATATTTTAAAAATGTATCAGCTTAGAACTAAGAAACATTAATATGAATTTTTCGAAAACTTAACAATATCCTGTTTCTATACATTGTAAAATTCAGCTGTTGTTGATGTTACCAACTTCTAAATAATGCATTTAGTTGTAAGTATACCTAAAATTGAGAAAGATTTGCTTTTTTATTGTATTGTTTTTTTTTCCATATTGTAGACCTGAAGAAGGAAATAAATATTTTCGAAAGCTCGTTAAACTAAGAAGTGTTTCACTTTAATTAGCCCTCTCCTGGACCGATACCCAAGAAATTTATTACCTTTGTTGTTTAACTGGTCGGCCAAGACTTCCCTCCTCCTTATTTTATATATATATATATATATATTATATATATATATATATATATATATATATATATATATATATATATATATATATATATATATATATATATATATATATATATATATATATATATATATATATATATATATATATATATATATATATATATATATATATATATATATATATATATATATATATATATATATTACTACACATTTTATGAGGGTACTATAACCTTGTGGCAACGTTTATTGCGGACCTATACCATATAGGGCACTTATGCTGAGGGAAACTTGAAGTCCGTTAAGTATAGGGTGACTTCAATCTTTGCAGCATTCAGTATAAAGCAGATTATCAAACTTAATTAGGAACGGTTGTACCTCCCACCTTCCCCAAGTGGGAAAAGTCGGCGCTTTTATCAAAGGTGTATTTTAGGACTAGGTGGGAACAAAAAGTGTAAAATAGTGTAAACTATTTCTAAATAACAGAGGCCTTTTGTTGCCTACAAAATTTATTTTTATTTAAAAACAAATTAATGATTAAACCCCAAAAATATGCAAACTGTTTTGCATATTTTTGTTTAATTTGTGTGTATATGGTACTAAACCATCTCTTTCTGCATATGCAGGGCCCTATTTAGCCGGTGGCGAGATGGGCGCCCGCCAAGGGCGCAATATCGGCTATGATTTTTTTTTATTAGTTGTCAGTACCGAAGTTATATTATTATAATTTCTTATTGGCCAAATTAAATAAACAAATAAATTATGGTAGAACAATTTTATAACAAATTTTTAACTTAGATACTCAATTTAATTATTTTTAATATAATATGACTGAAAAAATGTATGAATTAATAAAAAAATATCAATTTATCTAGGTATCAGGATGCGAGAATATAACGCTTTGCATTTTTTTAATATTTAAGCTGCGTATAAATTGGTATTTTATAAAATGGGGGCAGCAATACTTCTTTTTTTGTTGCATATTATTTAATTTATTAAATTATAAATGTTACGTTATAGCAGGCCTGCTATGCACAGTATTTTTTAACTACGATTTTATTGTTGAGAAAATTTATTCCGAGTTTAATCATCCGCAAATAAGGATGTGTAGTCAATTTACATTTCACTTCTTTTAGTCAGACACAAACAGTTGTTTTATCTAAATCATGTCACTTTTAAAAAGTAGGCTAATATTTTCATATAAAGAAAATATAGACCCACAACTTTGCACTTTAATGTTGTAAAATTTTCGGGAAATAACGCCCGGAATCCCCGTTTTTATTGGAAGGTATACCATACTCCCCAAATCCCCCGGTGTATTTGGGGGGAGGGGGCGCCAATGTTAACCCCACCAAGGGCGCGGTCATACCTAGATACGGCCCTGTGCATATGACACAGTAAAATGTAAAGCTAGACATAAGAAATATTATAATGAATATTGTAAAAAAAAGTTATTTAAAAAGTAATAATATCTGGAACTGTTTCTTTGTAAAGATCTTTTTATTTTTAACAAACAAGTAAAAGTGCACGAATAGGTAGCTTTAACATAAATCTGTTTTAACCTTTTTTAGATCTAATGTTTTAAACAGGATAATACTGTTTTGCTTCTAGGCTGCTTTTAAAGCTTAATCTAAATTCTATTTTATTCTTTTCCTATGTAAATTCTGCTCTATACATTTTGCTAATCTTCCTAAAGGAGTGGGCTCTTTCAGGATTAACCCTTTTTAGTTTATTCTCAAGCTTAAATAATTATTAACTACAAAATATATAATTAATGTTAAATTTTAAATAAGCTGTTTAGGATCAAATAATGTAGCCTGCGCAGTCTACATATTTTTTTTATTTTTAATAAAACATAAAGAACTAAAAATATCTAAAGCATCATAGGTTTTACAGATTTTAAAAAACGTTTGGTATTTTGTTAGGACAAAATCTATAAATTAGTTTTTTATGGTCATAAGTAAACAGATATACAATTTTGGTTATAAATAAAACAATAGGGAGAATAATTTATTTTGTCTTTAAGTTCAAAGGTTCCTCTCGTCATAAATTTTTCATAATATTGCGCACGTTATAAACTTCGCAAATTAAAAATACTCAAAGCCCATTTATTAAATTATCGCAACCTGTTATATTAATAAAAAAAAAC
This sequence comes from Listronotus oregonensis, assembly GCA_019359885.1. Classification (NCBI taxonomy): domain Eukaryota; kingdom Metazoa; phylum Arthropoda; class Insecta; order Coleoptera; family Curculionidae; genus Listronotus; species Listronotus oregonensis. Next base: position 54,638 of record JAHBCN010001302.1, on the reverse strand, counting down.
TGAAGCAAAGACAAAAACAAAAAAATTACCGGTAGAGGAAGGAAAGAGCAAGTAACCAATAAATAGGTAACAAGATAAAATAAAAGCTGTGATTCATTAAAATAAGTCCAATTATTACTGAAACCCAATCTGCAAAACTAATAGAATTATAAGTAATACATATAATGTACACACACAATATATATATATATATATATATATATATATATATATATATATATATATATATATATATATATATATATATATATATATATATATATATATATATATATATATATATATATATATATATAAAGAATTATAAGTAATACATATACTGGGTGGAGCATCGCCAGACTGGCATAGGAAATCCCATGTAAATTTTGATACATTGAAATATTGGCTCCCCTATTGAATTTACAACAAAATTGTATTAGACTATTTTAAAGACGTTGATAAGATTTAGTAAAATCGTTGCATACCTGCTACATGCCTTAATGAATCCACCAGTAATAAATAAAATGAAAAAGGTTATAAGACTAACGGCCGAGTGATGATCGCGTTGTTAAATTAAGCAATGGACTTAGCAATTGTTTAAAATTAATAACGGTTTAGAATGTTTAACAAAACGTTATTGTCAGTATTATTCAATGATAAATGTTAAAATCTGACATTTTGTTAAACATTCTAAACCGTTGTTAACTTAGCAATTGTTAAAAGTTAACAACGGTTTAGAATGTTTAACAAAATGTCAGATTTTGACAAGTTGCCTACTAAAATGACGTTTTGTTAAACATTCTAAACCGTTGTTAACTTTTAACAATTGCTAAGTACATTTCTAAATTTAACAACGCGATCATCACTCGGCCGAAAGTCTAGAGAAAAAATATTAAATATTAGAAAGAAAAAACCATAAGAGTAGCCATTGCCATATTGAAAAAATATATCGGTTACTACAAATTCTAGACACTTTTACCAAAAACTGTTTGAAAGAATATGATAACAGATTCTTTTTCTATAAAGCAATACATATACCTAAATTCACGTTAAAAAGAGTTATAGGTCAAAATTTAAAAAATACATAAAATTGCATTTTTCTTTTTTTTTTTGCTTGCTTTCTTTTATAAATATATACTTGTTAAAAACTCTTTTTTTGGCCTAAATAAGTGACACACTAGTGAAAAATTTAATTTTAAACAAATTTTCTATTAAGTGGGTACAAAAAGTGCATAGAATTTGCCTAAAAATTAAAAAATTTTAAAGGTAGTTAAATTCACCCCCATCTTAAAAATAACCCCTTAAAATGGTAGCACTCAGCATTTTTTTTTTTTTAAATTTTAAAATCAGTTGAACTTATTAAATAATAAAACTTCTTTGACATTGTAATTCCTTTCTATAATAAATAGTTAATAGCCAACAGAAAAAAAAGACAACAGAAAAAAACAAAAACGATGTATGTTTAGAAATCACTGGTATAAAAATGGTATATTTATCCCACAAGGATACAAAAATGTTTTTTGTACCCCACTATTAAATTATAAAGAAATATAAAACCAATGACTTTTTTAAAAAACTCTGTTTTTTTGTGCGTCTAAGTGGAAAACTTAATTATTAAGTTGTATTAAAAACACCAAATATGTTGTGATGTCCTGTAATAGTTATAGTAATACGTATACATATCGTCGACAACACCACACAATCCAACTTTAGTACAAATAAAAAAAAACTCATGTCAAATCTGGTTACCACAAAATAAAACTTGTCCAGATACGGTAGAATCACATATCAATATGTTAGAAAATAATAACAGAAATTACAAAACAAGTTTTCAAACTGAAATTTTAGTCTATAAATAAAGTAATTTTCTAATTGGGTCATATAATTAAGAGTGTTTATCAGATGTACAATTATGTAAATTGCAGAAAAATTAATATTTTGTTTAAATCAAAATAGTTGTATCGGTTGTCAGTTTTTTAAACTAATAAAACCATTTGTATTTTATACCTACAAAAATCTTTATTGATCGGTAACTAAAATTATTCAAAATATGTACTTTGCAGTGTGTTTACAATTTTAAACTTTTAAATCTTAACATTAACTTTTAGCTTTCTTATAAAAATGGGTTCGTTTAATAACCCAGATTATATAGGTTGGTATTTTTAAAGAACGTGATAAAAACTTCTTTTTCTGTGAAGCAATACCTATGCCTAAATCCACGTAAAAAAATTCTTGATCGATTTTTTTTTAAATACATGTTTGTCAAGAACCATTTTTTGGCTTAAATATGTGACATTTTAATAGAAAATTTAATTTTAAACAACTTTTTGATAAAATATGTATACAAAAAGTGCATAGAATTTAAGTTAAAATAATAAAATTAAAAAGTACACAAATACAGCCCTATCTCACAAAACGCACCCCTTCAAATGGTAGCACACCGCGGATTTCATATTTTAGGATAAATTGAACCTATGAAACAATAAAACTCCTTTACCGTTGTAGTTCCTTTTACCCCCTTTTTTGGCCTAGTTAATAGCCTATACGCTATATTATATTTTTTGTTCCAGGCAATTCACGAATTTTCTGGTGTCCGTTTACCACTACAACCCTACTCGGGCAGTCATGCTGTTTTTATGTATTCCACCGCATCGGACGGGAACGTGACGCTACAACTCAAGGAACCTGATGACCTAGATAGGTATTTTTTTTTGTTTAAAACCTACTAGCAAGAGTAAAAAGCATATTTTTTGCCAGTATAAAGCTATAGAGCTATTTAAATTAAAACAGTGTTTAATATTAACAAATACCTAAAAAAGTCGTTTTAGACATGGTATAATTTTGCGTAAGAGAATCACAGGATTAGCTTACACAAGTCAACAAATGTAAATTTTTATAAACTACCATTGATGAAAATAGGTTTGTTTAAAGTATTTTAGAGTCCTTAATCCGAAAATGATAAGCTAATTACTGTAACACCTACAGTTTTTTTGTTATAAAAAGAAAAAAGCGGAGACGACTTATTTTTGCAATCTAATATATTTATTTAATATAAACATATAAAACATGTGGAATCTATGCAAAAACATTACTAAGGATGGAATGTTAGGTGAATAAAAAATACATTGCACAAGATATGATACAGCGACAAACACCTTCGCTTTTTCCTTTTGTGTTCTGTGGCATCATCCCTTTTTAAAAACCAACAGTAGTCTCCCAACATAGATGGGTCTCTGGTATCTTGTTTCCATCGTCCTGATATCTTGGTGAAACCTCTCTCCTTGTTCGTCACTTACTGCACCCAAATTTTCCGGGAAAAAATGTAAATGGGAATGAAAAAAATCTCTTTTTAGAGGCATGCGACACTCTCGTGATTTACAGGTTTTTAACGGTTTATCTATAAGGCTTTTATAGCCCTCATCTTTCTTGTTGCCCAGAAATCCTTTTACTATACGTACAAAACACGTCCAATCTGCCAAATCCTTTATATTTAATTGTTCTTAAAAACGGAGATCATCTGGGATCTTTCTTATCTGAGGTCCAATAAATATGCCTTTTTTAAATTTTGCATTACTAGTTAAGAAAATAATTTTCTTAGGTACTGGAAACCACCACTTTTTGAGTTTTTCATTAAGCTTAATATGGAGAGGCGGTAGCAGCATCTTTTTTGGGTTAACAAGGGGGGCATATTTAATGTTTGAATTACCAGATTTAAAAGAAGTTCTATGAGGCCAATCCTATTTACTGTAGTGTTCTTTTATTGCCCTACTGTCCCAAAGACAGAAAAAACAGCAATACCTTGTAAAACTCCATTGAAGTCCTAGCAAGATACCTATGACTTTTAAATCTCCAGAGATATCCCACTGATACTGTTTATATTTAACACGATTTAATATGGATGCTAAGTTGTCATATGTTTCTTTTATTCTCACTGAATAAGCTTAAGGACAGTTAAGGAATAGATGGTTTTTTGTTTCCATTATGAAGCAAGACTGCTTTTAGGTTGTATTTCGATAAATCTCTGAATAAACGCCACTCCCTAGGATTATGTTTCATATTAAGCTCATTCATTAAAACATCAATATCACAACAGACACCTAGCGACCCTTCAATTAAAAAAAAACAACTTGATGATTTTACATTCCGTTTTCGGTAAAGTGAAACAATTGCTTTTTTATCTAACAAGATTCACTATTAAAGCCTGAAACCAAGAAGTTCCGATTTTTGTTTTGACAATACTAAGTCACGTACCTAGTCATCTAATTCATTTTAAGTTATTAAGTAAGGTGTACTGGTGGTAGTTGGTAAAAATGTTGGGTCACAACTGGTGTTCTCAGGAAGTTGTGGATCAGATTCTTATAAAGAATTAGTATCACTGGGAAACACGATGCTTAGGTTTAAAGGCGCTATTGGTACCGGTGATTCCTGTCAATGAGAAACTGGCCTTAGCGCAGAAGGCAAATTTGGATACTCTATTTTGTCTCTAGGCTTTTTGAAATTTCGTTGGTTTTAGTGATGCAAAAGTAGCAATCACATGGTCAGTAGGTTCTCTCCCCACCATAGGAAAAGCAAACGGCATAGAATTTTTCTTGCGGTACATCCACTGCACTATCCACAACTAACAACAACTTTCATCTTAATCCCCAATTCGGCACTTAAAATATAATTAAAAAAAGCTTTTTGAACTATCTTAGTTATAAATCTAGCTTGGGACTTTATAATAAATCGCCCACATATATAACAAAACTTATCGGCTGGATTTTTGCAACATCGATGACTCGAACTTGCCATTTTATAACAAAAAACACTTGACTGTACTGTAAACGAGACAGAAACCTACTAAACTGCAGAAAACAATAAAAATCATTAAGGTTGGTATAGTCTGTCTCAAAGTATATCGTTATGGCTTTTGACGGACCAGACCCCAATAAACCTTTAACAATTTTATTACCTATTGTTATTGGGTAAACCCATTCGTTTATAAGGGCAGGGGTGGGCCAATTTTCAATTTCCAATTTCACAATGCTTTATTTATAATAATCTAATTTACAATTTCAACCTAAAAACTACATATAATACGTATAAATGCATTCTTTGCGCTCCTCCTTGTACCTTTTCAGGTTTTGGAGGAGAGAAAGCCGGCCAGTAGAAACTGGGCGGGGCGGGATGGAGCCCGGTGGTAGCTTTAGTTGATTTGTGTTTTATAGCTTCAACTTCCACCGGTAGTGACCTTTCGGGAGCTGTTATATTGTTTATTACTAAGTAGTTTAAAAAGATATAATGTTTTTGAGCTTGTGATTTTTTAGTTTATATAAATGTTTTTGCAGGAAAAAGTTCCCAAAAAACCTGCTTGATTGGTTTGGGTTGGCCAGGTATTACTTGAGTATTAACCATTAGGCATATAAATATTTTGGCTAGTATTTTAGTGGCAGTGTTGAATAACCGTTTTTACTGTGCGTTTCGAAAAAATTGTTTTACGAGAATATAACTATGTCGCGTCGAAATCATTTGTCATTAGATGCAAAACAGGTTGTGAAAAATGTGTGTGAAACTTTAATCAGTAGAGGTCTAATTAAATAAGAAGCTTTAAAAGAAACCTGTCTACTTACAAAAACTCCAATATCATCGATAAGGAATATTATTATTAATGAAGAATTGAAGAAAAGAAAAAAAACGTAGTGATTTTCAATCTTACCGTATAGACAATAGTGATCAGGATCTAATAAGAAGAAAAATATATTGTCTTTATGAAAGTGGAGTTATTCCTACCTTGGATAAACTAAAAAAGAAGCTAGACGAAGACGAAACCAATATAAATATTAGCCGTGCCACCCTCCATAGAGTTGTTTGTAAAATGGGATTTAAATACCGCAAAATAGACAAAAGACAAGTAGTAATGGAATCGCACAGATTACGCACTTAGAGATTTAATTACCTTTAAGAAATTAAAAGATATAGGTTAGAAAACAGATCCATAATTTACCTTGAGAAAACATGGTTCGATACACACGACACAGTATCCAAAAGATGGGTTGATTTCAGTCAAAACTGTCAGACGAAAGCACCACGCTGGTTCATAAGACGGATTTGTCCCAAACTGCTTGCTGTTGTCTGCAAAGAATATTAAGGATTCTAGCTTGGATTATCATGAGGATACAAGTGCAGAACTTTTTGAAAACTGGTTTCAAAATTATCTTTTAAAGAATATTCCAAACAACAGTGTTATTGTCTTGGATAACGCAAGCTACCACAGCCGTCTGCTACACAAAGCACCAGCTTCATCAAGTTTAAAAACTGAAATCCAGAAATATTTGTTAGAAAATGATATTTATTTTGAATTCAGTTACAAAAAACGCAACTTTTGGAAGTCCTAAATTCATATGCTATTAAAAAACAATATGTATGTGATAATTGGGCTGAACAGGCTGGGCATACTGTCTTACGGATTCTGTATCACTGTATGTTTAACCCCATAGAGCACTTGTGGAACCAAGTAAAATCAAAGATCAGAGCAGAAAATGTTACATCTACTTTAAGTCCCAGTGTTATAAATTTAATAAAAAATGTAATTACTAACATACCAGTTAAAAGCTGGAAAAAGTCACTACAGCACATTATAAAAATTGAGAACTCTTATATTTCTATCCAAAACAACATAAATCTTTAATTTCTTAATGTAATTTTAAGATTATACTTACCTAAATAAACAATAAATTATAAATATTTATATTATTAAAGTCGGTCCCTAATGTTTTGTCCTTTAATACCTACCGATCCGCAGTTTTATTGCTGTCGGCAGGTATAATCCATAAATGAAGGCAAGAGCTAACACGGTATACTTTGAGACAGACTATAAAATACTGTGAAAATCACCCCTTGCGATCTTGTACTTTTCGGTCCAAAGGCAGGTAAAAATGATTTTAAGGATCGCATTATATAAAAGAAAAGCATTTACTTAAAGATGTAACGTGCTAGGCTATTTCTGGGAAAAAGTGTTTTTATAACTTCCAAAATGAAACGCAAAATAAGCAATTTCATCGATGTTACAGAAATTATGTCGACTTGTGTTATTTTCTTAAAGGGTTAGAGAATGTGCAATAGCACTAAAATCTTGGACTTTTATTTTATTTGTTTGTTATTTGGTAAACAACATTTTGGTTAGTATGTATCTTTAACTGTTATTAAGTGATAGCTAAACGCTTTTCTACTAAGACGAAATCTTTAACAATATTTTAAATAAATCCTGTATCTATCAAATTCTATGTAAATGTGGTAAAGATTACATTGAGGAAGCACAAATACCACCAAAAATTAAATGTAAAGGACACAAAAAACATACGGAACGATGTGAGACGTTGCGGTCAAGGGTTGCCGAACATGCATGGTCAAAATAACACGGCATACAATGGTTTAAAAAAAATATATAAAAAACTAACTGGAAAAAAAAGATTTAAAAGAAATTAAAATAATTTTAAACAAGTAAAATGTATTGATCTCTGGCATTGATAAATCTCGTAAAGCTTGGATGAGTTACATAGTAACCGAAACGTTGTTTAACAATTATTAACAAAAAAAGAAAATGGAAATCCAAATAAAATGCTATTAAATAAATAGATTATAACTCACACGTATACAAAAGTAAAGAATAAACCAAAGAAACTAAAAAAATTAACGGCACCTACATTTTAGTGATTTTATTTATGTTTACCTGGGTGATTGATTTAGAGCCTTTTAACAAGCCCCATAAATAGCACGAATTGTTTCCATTACTTGTTCTTATGTCAAATCTAAGTATTAATTGGTTAAACTATCAAAGTATTTACTTTTGGGACAGTGATACTATTCACAGAGTTATAGTTTGTTCTATTTACTTTTCTTGCTCTGTCCACAGTATATGGCACATCTGCCATTTTAATTGACTATGATTATCAGTTTTTATTTATAAATATATTCTTAATTCACCTTTAATTGTGTTCTACATAATAGTTAAATATGTTTTTTAGGAATAGCCTCGCCGTTATGTTAGCACGATTGCAGGAAGACGCCTCATTTTCCATCTACACGCAGGATAGTGATATTCTATCAGATGGTGGTATAGATGTTTTACTAGGAGCTGGCAGCTCAGGGGGTAACGCCGGTAAGTTGTTTGTTTATTTCTAAAATAAATTTTAAATGATAAAAATTCAGGTCATTAAACAAAAAGTGGCCTAAGCCATAACTCGCAATATTAAGTTAAAACCAGAAATTAATACTTTTATTAGCTATATTTTAGGATAAAAATGGCCTATGCAGCCTTGTAAATTTTGTCACATACTTTTTGGGTTAGTTTGCCATATTTTTAATTATTTAAGTAATGGTAATCACGCACAAGAATCACTGCTAAAAATAAAATTAGTAAAATTCAGTGTTAAAAATTATTTTCAAATAAGCAAATAATTATGGAATTGGTGTATAGTTAAATATACATACAAATATGTAAATATATACATTAGAATAAATACCTAAATGCAAATTTAAATATTGGTTTATTAAAAGCTTATATAGCTAGCCTTTTGAATTTAATAGTCAATCTTTGTTATATAGGAATTAATTAAAATTATTTGCCAACAATTTTATTGTACAAAATTTATTGTACTTAAGAATACTTTTAATGACAGCTGACTTTATAAAGTATTTCCTAGTTTAAATAAAAAGTATTACATCCTCTTTTTTATTCATTTCGGTTGTTTAATAACACTTTTACTCTAGGATAAACAAATGTATATTATTAAACAACCGTTTCTACTTTAAGTATAAGATATTTAAATTTAAAAATTTAATGTTTAGCAAGACAAATAACTTTTTGTCATTTAAGTAATGTTATTGTTTTATTAACTTCCATTTATTTTAATCAAAACAAGATTGGTTATGTCAAAAATCTTTTACTTTAACCTGTATAGTTTTCTATTTTAATAAATTTCGTTTTATATTTTTTATTACGAAAATTTAATCTTAAATCTTAAATTATATCATGATTAATTATACTTAGACTACAATTTATTTTTTGTTAAAGAGGACCACTTACAATACACAAAAAATAATAAAAGTCTTTATTATAAAGTATCTTTCCCCTCCCCCATCACCGCCTTGCTTTGGTGGCATTAAAGTTTGTATAATTGGCTTGGTGGTGAAAATAAGAATAGTTCTTTTTGTTTCGATTTTGATGTACATAACTAATGATCCATATGGATCTTTGATATAACCTAATCTATTTATACCAAACACACAGAACCAAACAAACACACCTAGAGACCTACTGTAAAACATATTAAACAAATTGTTCATACTTCATAATTTTATTTTCTGTAATATTGCTAACCATTTTATAATAAACCCACCTTGACAGACATAATAAAATATATACTATTAACTAAACCCTGTAATGCTGATTACTGTTATATTCTTCTTCAGCTGTTCCAATTCGGTGTTAAGCTATTGAATGCTTAATGTGCCAACTATGTAAAGAATTCCAATTTTCAGCAAAAAAATTAAGGAAGCTAAGTATAGTGGTATTCGATTTTAAAAATCGCTCATTTTACAACTTACTGACTGACTCACTGACTCACTTATTGACTCATTAAAATTATGGGGCGACGGAGTAGAAACTTAAAATTTGATATGTAAGTAGGTTTTAGGACACAAGCAAAGAAAAAAATCCTGAAAACTGCATATTTTTACTCCAAACCTTCAGAAGTATATTGAGGGGGTATTTTATATGTTTACAGTCTTATTAATTGTGTTTCTAAGGTTATTATTGCCTTAATATTTAAAATACAGACAGGATTTTAGTCACTAAATAAACAGGAATTGCTAGATTTTACCAGACCCTAAACCGTGCGCGATATAAGGGACATTAAAATGAGCAATGTCTGTACTTCATATTCAGTCTAAGGGTTGGTTTCTACTTAGAGAGCATGGTATACTAAGAAAGAGGGCATGAGATACTCTACATTTTTTTATTCATTAAACTTAGAAAAAAGAGAAAAGATTCCACCAAAGTCAATTATACAAAATAGGGGCCAAGTTCCTATCCAAAAATGTCTTTCCACAATTTTGTTTTATTTTTTTTGACTTGGCAAGTGTTTAATTAATCTGTTTATATTCATGAAAAAAACTGACTGTACTCTTTCAAAAAAAAAACATATGTTATTAAAAATAGATCAGTAAAAAACTTTGCCAAGTCAAAAAACAAAATTGTGAACAGAACTTGGTCTAATTTTAGATCTCAGAATCTTAAAAAGTCGATATTTTTAGATAGGTACTTGGCCCTTATTTAACATGTTTACATATGTTTTGTCGGATACAGAACTACCAAAAATGTGGTAGTCTTCAATCAAATTGCGAGAAACAAAATTATCAACGACTTCAAATTAAATAAACAGTGAAAGGCTTTCGCGAACATTGTCTAATGTTTTAATGGTTTTGGGCTGTTAGGCCGGCGTCGATTGTCTGGTTGACTTGACGTTTCGCCAACACAAGCGGTTGGCATCTTCAGAAATTGCTTCCTGGTTCACAGTATAAGTTTACAGAGTAGATCGCATACTGTCAACCAGGAAGCACTTTCTGAAGATGCCAACCGCTTGTGTTGGCGAAACGTCAAGTTAACTAGACAATCGACGCCGGCCTAACAGCATAAAAACCATCGAAACATTAGACTTCAAATTGTTAAAAATATATTTTTTTCTTACAATTAAGTACTATTTACCGTAAATGCGAAATGCTATTTAGTTTTCAATAATTTTTTATTCTCTTTGTAAAAAAAACCGCAAGATTTCTTTTTTTTTTAAATATCTATTATTTCATTTATTTTATATTATTTTACTGCAATTTAAAGATAAGCGAAATATTTCTTAAATGTACCGTCATTTTAAGCGTTTTTCATTTGCCTGACAATCTTTTGGGATTTTAAGTGCCAGTCAAGACTATAAAGTTTATTGCCTTTGGCATTTTGTGCTTTAATTCCCTGCGCACTACAAAAAAAGAGATGATGGAGAAAAATTAAAATTTATAAATTTAATTGCTTACTGACTTTATAAAATTTTTGGCACACATAAAATCTTTTAATAGAAAGAAACTATCCAAAATACAAAAAAGTTTATCGTTATTAACAATACATTATTTTAATATAATGTTTTGGTAAAAAAGTGATTTTATTATGTTTTTCTTTTTAAATTAAATGCATATAAAAAAATAATTTGTGATCCTGTCTGAAACCAATTAAAATAGATAAATTTATTTAAAAAAATAGACACAGAAAGAAAAATAAATCATTTCATGTAAAAATAAATACCACAGTTAGGATAACTTAACTAAACATATTGTTTTAAATTAAATATATTTTTTTAGTTAATAAAAAAGTAAAAGTCCTATTTGGATCTCGTTAATAACCATTTTTTGTAAGATAATCGGTAACCATTTAATCTCGGAAAGCAAACTTTTACAATTTTAATTACTGTAAAATTTCTTTTAAAGATGACAAATAGATAACCATGTGGAATAGGATATATACTATATATAAGTGTTTGTTTACATAATATATACATAACATTGGTTAAGCACCAACGAATATCCACGCTTCAGACAATATTTCTTTAATTACTTTAAATTCAATGTAAATATAATAAAATATATTTTCTCCAACCATCAAAAAATGTTGACATTTTTGTACTATTTTCAGGTGCAAAAGCTATCAATTCTCATACCGTTCAAAAATGTGCTCGTTGCTTAGCAACACTTTTAATCGTAGGATTAAAAGTGCTTCTTTTAATTCTGGGATTAAAAAACGATTTTTAAATAACTAAATGTATTAATTTTGACTTGGTTGGAGAAAAAATAGTATATATCATACGGACTTAAAATGCTTATTTTTACTCGCGATTTTGCATTCGCTCGGCTGCGCTGTGCTCCGCCTCGCAACTGCAAAAATTGCTCATAAAAAAAAGATGCACTTTTAATCCTTATAATATAATATACTATTTAATATATAAAAACGTACACAATTCTAATTCAAAATCCCCTATTTAACTAAAAAACAATTACTAAACACTTTTCAAACACGTCATTTTTATCAATAAAGTTAAAAGCAGCATTGCAAGCATTCTAAAGTAACTTTGTGTCACCGAATAAGTTCCATCGCAATATTTTATATTAGTAAAAGGTTTTCTTTTAAAATATATTATTATGTTATATACGAACAATAAAGTAAGTCAAGTGGTTTTTATTGTTTATAATTTTGTATTTTTTCAAAAAAGAATCAAAGAACTATTTTCTAAAATACCAAAAATTACCTGCTTTAACATATAAATGTGAATAAAATTGTACTATACTTTTACATTTTTGTTTTGGTTGTAAAAAAATATTACTTTCATTAAAAAAATATATTTTGTTTCTCTTTATGACAAGCGCACTAAGGCCTATATGCAGCCTAAGCACCGTACAATGAGTGACGAGTTTTTTTGATGTTTAACCCAGTTTATCACCCCATTCCATCGCGCTGTCCAAGCCTCGAAATATTCATATATTGCATTTTATGACACCTTTTAGACTACGCGTTTTTGTCACCATGGACTACTACTATTTACGTTTGGGTAATGTCAGCCAAACCGGACCTACAGCTTAACGTGGGTTTCGAACCACACCCAACGGCATATGGTGTTTACTGGCGGTCACCCAAAAATTACGTCCTGTGCTCGACGTCACGTCGCCTAACTTCAAGGCCGTTTATATTTTTCTTAGGTGTTGAATTAGAAATAAAATATTTTACCATAGGGCCAGCAAAAAATGTTAGCCTTCAATAAATTACCCACTTGTGCCGATAAAAAAAGTATTTTGATCGTTAACAGATCACCTTATTCAATAACACTGGAATTTCATTGTCTTTATTTAGTAATTGGTACACGTTTCGGTTACTATATATCATAAAACTTTAAGTGTTAACTTAAAACTACCGTTATTCGTTGTTCATGAAAATACCCGCTGTTTGACCGATTTTTCACGGTTCAACAACGACTGCCAGATATTCGGAATGCCAACAACTTGCTAAATAGATTTTGGTTTGGTTGCAATAATTCACAGCTTTTTAAAACATTTTTTTTTGCCTTAAACCACTAAAGGCGGTGTTCCTTTGACCATGCATATTCGGCAATCCCCGACCTCATTTCCTTTTATGTCGTATGTTTTTTGTGTTCTTTCACTCCAATTTTAAGCGGTCTTTTTGTTTCCCCGGCCATCACTACATTCACTAAATTTTTTGTAAATAGTTTTTATTTGAAGTAATGTTGTCCGGTCCCATCTTACTAAAAATATTTCAAAAACTGGTTTGTGATTTAAATATTGTTATAATCTTTTTTAAAGTTTCTTTAACATACGAAACAGTCATAAAGTTTTAGTTGTGTTATATCTTCTTTAAGCTAGAGTTTTTGGTACTTGTTCTGATGTTTATCAATTGCTTGGTTAATTAGTCTTTTATTGTAACCGTTTTGTCTAAAATTCCTTATTACATTAGCAATTTCTCCTTGCAGGTATACCTGACTTTACATAAAGATGCTGTGCGGTTATATAAAATGCGTATCACCACTTATTTCATTCTGTTATAGTGATTAGAGTTTTGGGGTAATCTTAGTAAAAATACTTTAAAAACTGGTTTGCGATTTAAGTGTTGTTATAATGTTTTTTAAAGTTTCTTTAAAATACGAAACTGTCAAAGTTTTGGTTGTGTTAAATCTTCTTTAAGTTGAAGTTTTCTGTACTTGTTCTGATGTTTGTCAATTGCTTGGTTAATGGTTTTTTTATTGTAACCTTTCTGTCTAAAATTCCTAATTACATTAGCAATTTCTTTTTGCAGGTATTTCTTACTGTTATGAAAGGATACTGTGCGGTTATAAAAACTGCGTATCACCCCTTGTTTCATTCTGTTCTAGTAATTGGAATGTTGGGGTGAGAATAATCCGGTATGAGTATGTATGCCAAGGTTTCTTTATGTCCATTACGTCATTTAACTAGAACGCCGAGAAAAGATAAAGCTGAATCTGGCTCGTTCTTCAATGTAAATTAATTAGTAGGTTGAAGGCAATTAAGATAATTTTAAAAAAACTTCAAGTTCTTTATCATCGCCTGTACATAAAATGAAAGTAGCGTTAACATATCCCAGCTAAGTTTTTGTTCTAATTAATAATTGGCGTGTTCCTAGAACCATTTCGTAAATATATTTGCTACCACAGAAGAAAGCGATGAACTTATCGGTAGTCCATTATCCCATCCCCACTCCAGTCCAATCTTTTACTTAAAAGTACAAAACTACGGAGGGCATGCTCCAACAACATCACTCCATCTAGCCGCAGTGTGGTGTGTTCGGCTAATGTGTCAACTTCTCTCAAGCATTGCTCGAATAATGTTTAACTACTCTTTCCATAGTACATTCGCATACGAACCTTCCTTCCACATTGAAACTATCAAATATATTTTCTGATCCCATTTCTGCGCTTAAAGAAATATTAATACAATAACTTAAGTTTCTAAGTTTAGTAAGTTTTGGGGGCGTTTTTTCTTAATTAGGAACAAAGTGCTTTAATTTAAAAAGTTTTTAGTAGTTTTTTAATAAAACAGTTTTTTTTTCTAGTTAACACGTTGTTTATTTAAAATAAATTTAAACTTAAATTCTTATTAAATATGAAATTTCCAAAGTCAAGATTTTCATATTTGCCAATAGTCTGTAGTAAAAATTTGTTTATTTGCCTTCATTTTATCCCTATTCCAGAAATTTAACCTGGCGAAATACAACTGCAGCCAAAACGAAATTACAATGCACAATATTAATGGTTTCTGCAAAAGTTAGAGGAGAAACAATAAATTTATACTCCATAGAATAATATATTAATTATTGTGATTGCACCCGTCGCGTCGGTACTTGCACGCGACAAAAAAAAGACTAATAGGTATCCTTGATGTCGAGTAAGTGGCAATATAACTTTTTCTCCTTTCCCACACTTTAAATTATGGGAAAGATAAAATATAACAAGTTTAAGCCCTATTTTTAAAAATGGGCCTTTTGCAAGTAACCATTTTACAACAACACGTTTATTTAACTTATTGTCTTTCCTAGACACTAATAGATGAATATATTAAAAATTGATGTCTTTTTAAAGTTTCAACGGCATATTTTAATTATAAAAAGAAACAATTTATTAGCAACAAAATGTTTCCAAAAAATATATTTTTTTAATGTCCACCACTTAGATTCATTAAAATAATAAAAAAAATGAGTGTGTGAGAGTGTTAGTAAGCTGAAATCAGCTGAAACTAGAACTTGAGGAGTGGAATTACAACCACTACCTCCCTCTCCACTGCGTAGATTTGCAGTTGAAAGAGGCTAAGGAGTTTGGAGGACCTTAAAGATCTAGGACATCGTCATTGTCAAGCAAACTGAACACCAAGAGAGTGAAAGGCTTGTACACATTTCCATTTAATTTTAAGAAAATCGTGGAATCAACGGTCACAATGGAAAGGGAAGATTACTCTGTGGAGCTTTCTGAGCAACGATGAGTAATTCTCCGTAGTATTGCCGGACCTTAGCAGGCCGGTACGTGGCGGTTATGGGGTTTTCCCGGTTACCGTCATCACTACCCGTGAGGCACTGCTTTCGGAGGCTACTCCGTATGTCTACCGATACGTGGTGGGCGCATCACCCAGCTCACCGCATCGGGTGCTCTGTAACAATTCCATTGACTATTCCGAAGATCGTATACAAGCGTGTTGTCCTCTTGGACTCATCAGGAGTGCCTTGTCAGACACGGCTATCCGTGACTTGGGTCAAACGTCTTATGCATTTAAGACCCCGACTCAAGGACGGCAGCGTCAGACCATCGCCCGACACCTGTTTGCATTGTTGTTATCGTTGTCCGGATGTTGCCAGTCCCTCCCACGAGTCCTCTCTACAGAGTCCGAGGTGGAGCTCGCGTATCAGATCTCGAACAAAACGACAAAACCCGAAGCCATTAACAGTGTCACCAGAGGGTACTGGCGGACCACTTAACAGGCCAGGGGAAGTCCTGGAGTTCGAGGTAATAAAAAAAAAACTCTTTAAATCTTTTCCGTAACGCAAGCTGCTACTTCTTTAAACGATGATATCTTTTTTATATTCATAAAAGTTTTTTTTACATTAAGTATATTGTTCGTGCTTCTTGAAACTATAGTTTAACCAAAGTTTTAGCTCTTGTCTTCTTAATTTAATGCAAACAATAAATGCTTTGAAAACTTATATATAAGTTAATCCGGGCTTATGAAAATAACATTAATGTCGAATATGAACACCACCTTAGAATTTGCTGCAACTTAAATATGAAAGTTTATTACCGGCTAAACTTTAATGCAAATTGCCAACTAAATGTTACAAAAGGAAACAATATTGACCAAAATTTCGGTAAGCTCTAAATTTCTACTCTTAAGCTCAGAAATAAAAGTTAATTATAAGGTAGCAATTTTAATAAATACTACTTCTTACCGAACTTTTTATACGCAATAGAAATATTAAAACCTCAACTCCTAGTTGTTTATATAAACAGGTACTTGGGTAAAAGCACAATAAAAATTTAAATTCTAATAATATGAGCAAGTCAGTTCTTGATTTTAAGTAACTATGTTCAATTACCAGTAGCTATTAAAATATTTAAAATGCTAACAAATTAGTGTTAGTGCCATTAAAAAAATAGTCCTAAATCAATAAGAAATTGGTAATAAATTGTCCTAAAAACTTTACTGGAACTATCACCTTGCACACAAAAGTGAAATATTTTGCTGCTTTTTATAATTTTTGTGAGAAAACTAAATTTTTTAAAACTCTAGTTCATAAGAGTATCCTAATTAGTGCTGAAAATCAACTAGCTAGCATCAAAGCAATCAAACCATGTTAATATTGTTTTAACAATAGCATTAAAAATTAAATTCTCTCTTGTTTAAATACCAATAAATATTTTAAAACCCTTGTTTAAAACATTAGTTATAATATATATATAATAATCCTTTTATAGCTAACTTTTGGAGTAAAAATTATTTTTACCCCCAAAGAAAAAGTTATTTTTTTGCTAAAAAATTTGCTGCGCATTTTACCCTTAATTCTTTAAATAATTTGTTTCTCCGCAAATTACTACTGTTTCTCATAAAGCATCCTTTTTCTAATTATACTATGAAATCCTCTGAGCTTGATGATATATTTATCACCAATCATCCTAAAATAATGTCTTCCTAAGCTTGCATCCATCTTAACCCTTACTTAACTGGTGCAACTGATTTGCAATACATGATTTAAAAACTGTTTCATTTAATGTGGACCGCCATCTCTTTTTTTAGTATCTTTGCAGGGTAATAGAAACATTTATTTATTTCCAAATATTAAAGTAATAAAAAAATGTTCTTTTTTAATCTATTAAATGTCGCTATAACAACAAGAACCTTTTTTAGAATAAATAATTTTTTAATAAAAAATAAAAATACCCAGATTAATAAAAAATAGGCAAAAATTAATGAAAAGTTGTAAAATTAAAAAGCGTTATATCTGTCAAATTAAAAAAATGGTTTAAGAGCTAAAGCCGAAAAATCATCGTCATCAGTAATATGGAGTTTCTTTCGTAAAACATGTTCATTTAGTATTGTTAATTATGTTTCCGCGCAGGCTGACAACCTATTAAACACAAGGGGTGGCAATAAGGGGTGAAAGTGCAAAATTTTTGGGAAAAAAATCATCGATAACATGTCAGCCTTTTTGGCCACTTAAAGTTTAACCCCTAAGGTGTCTATATCCAAAAGGGCTGACAGTAAGGTAGATACCGAGGGCAGTAAATTTCCACCAGTGGCGTTCGTACGGAATTTGACCTGCCTATTTTGGCAAATATTGATGGTACGACACTGATTTCTCTTAAAAGAAAAAATATTTTTGAAATCCACAATCATTTATAAGCAAAGTTAATTACTAGATTTTTTCAATCCGATGCACGATTTTCACCTAAAAAAATAAAAACCATTTCTTTGCATGATCATAACAATATCGGTAAACAATATCAACATAGAGAGAAATATCTAGATTTAATTTTTCTAGGTCAAAACCGTGCGTCGAACTAAAAAAAATATCAGTAGATTTGATCTCTTGATTTTTTTTTCCGACGCACGGTGTTTACCTAGAAAAATTAAATACTAGATATTTCTCTGAATGGTGATACTGTTTACCGATGATCATGCAGAGAAATGGTTTTAATTTTTTTAAGCGACAACCCTGCATCGGATTGAAAAAATCAGGTGATCAACTTGGCTTATAAATGATTGGGGATTTCAAAAATATTTTTTATTTTAAGAGAAATCAGTGACGTACCATCAATATTTGCCAAAATAGGAAGGTCAAATTCTGTACGAACGCACACTGGTGGAAATAAAAAAATGTAGTACACTAAAAAATGCCTCTTAATATATAGTTAATGTATGCCAAATTTTATTAAAATATCTAATGTGGTATTACTAATATTAATAATAAATGATTTATTTACCACCCGTATCTCAAAACTTAGCACGGTTAAGACACGTGTTTATAAGAAATTTTCTTTCTAAAATAAACTTAAAAAGTTCCCCCTTAAATATTGACATTCAATTAAAAAACACCCTGTATAAAGTAAGCGCTCGGGATAATTTGTCTCCGTTTTACTGCCCTCCGTATCCACCTCAGTGTCAGCCCTTTTAAATTTAGACACCTTGGGGGTCCAACTTCAATTGACCAAAATGACTGACATATTGTCGATGATGATTTTTTTCCCAAAAATTTTGCACTTTCACCTCTTATTGCTACCCCCTGTATCCAATAGGTTTTACGGGAGAAACTCCATATTATTGATGACGATGATTTTTCGGCTTTAGCTTTCCGTCTAAAGCCTTTAGCTATTAGTTTTTTTGTAAAACCCTATATTTAACGTATCTAACTACTTAAAAAAGTTGTGGACAAAATCTAAAAAAAAGATTTTTTTTTTAAGTTTGGTAATTTATTTTGCGATAAAAAAATTAAAAGATGCCACTTTAAAAGGCAATTTTATTCTGCACAAAAAAGCTTTCCATATATTTTTGTAAAAATTTTTTAGATTTCCAGATAATTTAGAATTTTTACAATGATGGCAAATTTACCCCATTCTTTAAAATGGAAGCCTAAATTTAATAACAGCCCTTTGTAATTTTTTTATATTAAATCACACAAAAACCATCATTAATCATCATTACTCCTGGGCCTTAGTTCCTTATAACCTCCAGTCAATAACCTATTAGGACAAATACCGATGTCAATAATACTAAATCTGATTTTTATTTGATAAACCATAACATATTTTTTTAACTGCAACGATAAAACAAATATGTTGAAAAATATCTTTAATATTAGTTACTTTTTTAAGATAATAAAGATATTGCACACAGATGTAGTTTACAAATTAAAAAATTAATACAAATCAAATATATAATTATATCTGCCTTATTTTAAATTTGTTTAAATATTAAAAAAACAATTGTGTTAAAATACCCTTAGGCAAACTTATTTATGACCTGGAAATACAATACGCCAACCAAAGCTTTAAGAAACAAAAGGTGGTTTCAAAGTGGCGGAATTCGTAATTCCTTTAAGTTTCAAAACAATAACAAAAGGCGAAGGGTTAACTCTTCTGTAAGAAACTTTGACTTTTTGTGGTCTTAAAATATTATTTGGGTTTATTCCCCGTCTTTCATGGTTCCATTGTTTTAACAGCAGGAATTAAAAGTAAAATAGGATTTTGCAACTTTAGGCTATAACTGTTTAAATATGCGGTTTCCTAATGTAAATATTTTTATTAAAACTTGTATATATCAAAAGTTATTAGTAAGAAACAATATTATTATGGCAACTTCTAGTTCATATTAGTTTTTCTGGATCAGTCCACAAAGGAATTAGGCCAACATAATATTAACCTACGATCGGTGTTTTAACCGATATAAAAAAGCTTATAGGGGACTTGAATTTGGAACTTAGGAGAGAAAAATAAAGGTCTTTAAAGGCAGCAGGTTCCACAGGATACACACCCCAGAAATAAAAAAATCAAAGAAAATGGGAGGCTTGGGGCGTCTAGAGCTGAAATTTAAAGGAATACATGATGGAATATATGAACACTTTCTGTAGCTCTATTAGGAGCTGCTAATAGAGAAATTATACTGCCTAATTTTTAAAAGCAGAAGGTGTAAAAATGTTTATAAAAAAGAAAAAGATCTTTTATATATGAACATCAGTAGAGAGTTATTAATTAAGCCAAAGGCTATTTTATAACTTAAGTTATGAATACTAAAGTTTTATAAGAGAATCCATTTTTCAAAGATGAGAACAAGATTTTAAACATGGTTCTATTTGTAATACATCTAAAGTGTTTAGATTAAAGGGTAACAATATACTTACTGACTCTACTGACTTTACATCCGTCTTGTTTATGGTTATATGTTAAGCATATAATTAAAATAGCATGATTTTTTTTTGTCCGCAGCACTTGACCCCTTATAAGTAAGGAATAAGAATAAACAGACTATTTTTTTTGAAAAACAAACGTAAGTGCATTTTTAAAGCAAAACACTGGACATTTTTATTATCCCCGTCAAAGATTATAAACCGTTTTATAAAATATATGCATTATTCTGGTTTTGCTTTTAAAATTTGTCCTATATATTGGCTTAGGGAAAATGTTTATTTTAGCGAACAAAACCATCGTCAGTATAGCTATCAATTGGATTCCTCGTAGAATACATGTTCATTGATGTAAAACTGAAATGAAGTGGGTTTCAGTACCAATGGCATTTGTGAATAAGTAAGAATTTCTCATACATATTTTGATATAAACTTTTATTCCCCCCATTTTACCTTAATTACCAACTCCCATTTTTAGGACTTTAAAAATAACAATTTTTTTAAACAAACTTTCATCCCTGTCAGTTTGACTTTATCAGGTTAGGGTCTAGGGCATTTCAAGGTCAAATCTGTAAAATTGATCCCAACCAAATTTAAAGAATGTATACTCATGTTTTTGAGGTCACTGAATACGAATCTGTGGTCAGTTTGACCCCACCAGGTCGTGGTCAAAAGCATTTCAAGGTCAAAGTTGTAAAATTATTCGCATCCAAATTGAAGGTCCGAAAGGCTTAACTTCAGTATCTTTATGTTTTTGGGGTCGCTGAATCCGAATCCGGGGTCAGCCTGACCCAATTAGGTGAAGGTTAAGGGCATTTCACGGTCAAATCTGCAACATTAATCGCAACCAAATTTTCTAACCGAATTTGAAAAGTGTATACTTATCTTTTTGAGGTCGCTGAATATGAATCCGTAGTGACTTTGACCCCATCTTGTCATGGTCAGGAGATATTTTAAGGTCAAATTCGAAAAATTACAATTTTACAGATTTAACCACGGATTCGTATTCAGCGACCTTAAAAGCATAAATGTATACTGTCTTCAAATTTGGTTGCGATTAATTTTGCAGACTTAACCTTGGAATGCCCTGACCCCGAATTCAAATTTAGCGACCCCAAAAACATAGAGAAACCATGGTCTAGTCTTTCGGCCTTCGCCTTTTTTTTTGTGGGGCTGTATAACTTTTAATCGTAATTAACAGCCTACATTCCAATTTTCATACATCTAAGTCCAGAAATGAGAAAATTTGATTTAAACTTTCACTCCCCATTTTATCCCTCAAATCTTCTCTTAGCGGACGTCTCCTACAATTTTACTTTTGTATTTATAGCTCTCAAAATATTATAATAGGGAATTAAAATAAAGCAGAAAATTCATAAGTCTCCATTAAAAATGTAAGACTTTTCTTTGTTTTATAGCACTAAACATATGCACAAAAACATCCCTAGAATTTCATTTAAAATCTCTGACACGAAAAATAGGCACGTCCGCTCAAACTGAAAACTAAAACCTTACGAATGCGGGTAGGTACCGTTTAAGTTTGCCAGACACGATTTTACTTTGGAAACTTTAAACGTTTTTAGCTCAGTGAAGTAAAAACTTTAAGTTAAAAGAATATTTTAAATTATTTACGATTGCTTCGTTACGTTACAGTTACATGTACAAAGCGTTTAACTTAGATAAAGATGCATAACCTACATATATGTATTTAACGAAGTCCTATAAATAAAAAAAAACGAAACTGATCATTAACATTGCATAATGTAAATAGGAATCGAATCTAACAGTGTCTAGTTTTAAAATTCTCTTACTTAAAAATATCTTAAAAAATAATTAACAAACGAACCAATAAACATTGGTTCGTTTTTTGTAAAACCCTGCGTGTTCACAATATTCAGAAGTTAACGGATGTTGTTTAGTAGTACTGAGTATTATTATATTATTATTATATAATATTTGACATGTTAAATTAGATAATTTTTAAATGACTTTGGGCATATTGGTCCTCTTTTATTGCAATTCTACCGTATTCCTGATAGTCATCCATGCCGCTTTAGAGTACCGTATCAAGGCCAGCTTCTTTAAGTAAACTCCATAAACATGAGATGGTCTTCTCCATGAGGCTAGTTCGCTGAGTCTGCATAACGCCTCACATTGGCATCAAATATATTTGGTTGTTTTTTTCTTGTTATAACCCAGCAAAGAATCTTTTTTGATAAACCTTCTTATGTGCTTATTTAGTCAGAATGATTATGCTCCTAGAATCATCGTATTTTAGCCTTTTTAGGCTAATTCGTCTGCCACCTTTATGGTCTACAGCATGTTGTACCTTTCAATTGTTTCTAAGGCCTTTTACACCCTATAGATAATTGTCTTTATGACTACTTGACTGTTCCCATAAATTACAATATTCTTTCGTTGTATTGTCCTGGGATTGATATCCAGGATACAGTGTTGTTTTGCTGCAACTTCCGCTCGAAGTAGCTGTAGCGTGTTGCCAGAGACAAGGGTATTCTTCCAGTCTTTTCTATACATTATAACAATTTAAAAGCGCTTTTTAGAAGTCTAGCATACTTTTTTTCGGCGTTTCATGAAAAGAATCTGTTTCTGGATCCTTTTGGACCATCCTGTTTCAGTCTTTGTTGTACCGCTCTTACCTATCCTTAAATAAAGATTTGGAGTGTTGGCATTTTAAGCAGAACCTCTAAGTCTACAACCAGAGTGGATCTTGTGGTCCCTATAAAACACCAGCGAAGTTGATCTTATGGTCCCTATAATACACAAGCTAGCCAGCCTTGGTACACTCTGCAGGCACCTGATGACTACAGTTCGTAAAATCTTTACTTGCCGTTACATAACCTTAGGATCATCCTAGGACCCGTCCCATTTTTGCCTTTTTGGTGATTTTGGTTAGGTATGGCCTTATTTTTTAATTAAATTTAATTCCCAAGTATTTGACTTTTAAAAAATAAATCTTTTAGGACCTTTAAGTTTCTGTTATACCCTTTGGCCGCTAAAAGGGTCGTTCGTTACTTTCTGAAAATTAACCAACCGACCGTCTTTCCTATACCAGCTGTTTCCTTGGTTGGAGGTGTTTAAAAAAGATTTTGTTCCGAACTACGATAACCAAGTTACCACATTACTTAAAAGGTGAACTATCTTAGTGTATTGTCCCTCATATAATTATTTACAATATTCTTTAACGTCTTAAAAAAGGAGACTAGAGTAACGAACCTTGGATAGTTGAACTACTGCTGCTTTTTGCTTGATATTTCGTATACAGGGCGTCCCAGAAGTAATGAGACACAGAGCAACAGCAGATTTCTTAGGTCTAAAATAATGCAATTAACGTCAACTTGTCTTATTCGAAAGATGATAATAAGAAAGATACAGGGTGTTAAACTTTTAATTTTTTTTTTTTCGTTTTTTCGTAATAATTTCTTAACTAAATGACATTGTGGCACAAAACTAGGGATTTGGGGATTCTTTAGGGCGAAAAATCCAAATTCGTCTAATAGAGGGCCCCAGCTACAGCCTACCCCACTTATTTTAAATGGCATAACTTTTTGAAGAAATAGTTTTCAACACGCTGATCAAGACTTCCCATGGGCACAAAACCCAAAAACCCCTTTAACCCTCCCAAAATCAGCCTTAAAGGTCACTGGGGATTTGAAGACCTTTGAGGGTGCTTTTGGTAGGGTTAGAGGGGTTTTCGGGTTTTGTGCCCGTGGAGACTTTTGATCAGCATGTTAAAAACTATTATTTTGCAAAGTTTAAAAACGATTGGTCGAAACTCATTTTCCATAGAAAAATTGCGGGGTCTTTTAAAGTGCGTTTATCTCGAAAACAGTTGCTCCTAAATGAGGTATACATTTTTGACGCAGCAAGCACTATAGTCACTTTTTTTAATAAATGGGTTAATATACTAAGCTTAAAAAAGTTATGCAATCTTAAACAAGTGGGGTAGGCTGTAGCTGGCGCCCTCTATTAGCAACATCAAAAATATGAATAAATTTAAATTTCTTGCCTCAAAAAACCCTCCAATCCACAATTTCGTACGGGTATGTCATTTAGTTAAGAAATTATTAGGAAAAAGCGAAAACTTTGGGATAACGCAAGTTTACGTTAATTCCATTATTTCGACCTAAAGAATCTGCTGTTGCTCTGTGTCCCATTACTTTTGGGGCACCCGTTATATCTCCAAGCTACACATGCTCTAAAACTTCTGCACTGTTATGACACAAGGTAAGAATTTAAGAACGCGGCACTTACTGTATATGATAATTATACAGAATGTACAATTTTTTAAAGAAATATAAAATAAATTATAAAATTTATTTAATAATACGTGTTTCGATTATTCTGTGGGGTTTATTGCATATTTGTTTTAAGAAATGTAGGGTAGTCTATAAAAAGTCCATATCTATTTTTTTAATTCTATAAATTACAAAAAATTGTAATTATGATTTTTGAAAGAGAACATAGACACTTAGTTTAAAGCCGATATCTTCACTATTTATTTTTTAATAACCGTAAGCGGTTTCAGCTGGCACGTAAGGGAACTATAAAATGTTTGACAATGCTATTTTGGTTAACATATTTTACAAATAAACCATTTTATAGTACTAATAAGCACTTTATATTTATACCCAAAGTTAAAAAAATTAATTTTAAACTATTCTTCTTAATAAATCTTGTATATAGAACTTTTAGACACGCCTATGTCTGTAGTAGTTTAAATGAATTAATAAAAAATTCCATATTAAAAAATGGAACCGGCTGGCATATAGGCTGGCTAGCAAATATTTAGTTGTAGAAGATTCTCAACGGAGCAACTTATTTCAAATAAACCACAAAAAAAAATAAAAACAAGGAAATACCTAAGTGGTTCCTACCCTTCTAATTTGCTTTTTAGTGCATTTAATTTAATGCTTATTTAACTGTTAAAATTTAACCATCGCTTTTGGGAAAAAGTAACTAAACTGCATGCGCTATACTATTCTAAGGGAAAGACCACGACCTGCAATGGTGCCAAATATTTAAGCTATTTAAAGTTTATCAGTCCTTAAAAAAACATTTAGAATCAAAAAATTAAAATACTTTTATATTAGGTAAGGGGCTACCCAAAACTAAAAGATATAAAAAGGGGTTCACGAAACAAAAAAGTTTTGGAACTTCTGAAAATTTATTTTTTTATAGCTGTTGTCAGACATGGATAAAAAGGTATCTGTAGCTATATCTGTATCGTAGCAGGGTGAGTTCCCTCGTTGGGTCCCTGAGCACTGAGGCCTAAGCCCATTATGCTCTACACCAACACTTAAGCATACACAGGATCCTTAACCCTGTTCTGTCCCTTATGTATGCATTCCTTTTGCACTGATATGGCGCTGTTATTTTGCATACTAGAGACCCAATTTCCTCACTAGTGATGCGAGTCCTGTTAATGGTAGAAGTCCTATGTCATTTAGGTCCAGCCATGCCGTTCCTAGACATTTCCTTCTAATTTGCCCCAGTGCTGGGTAATCTCTAAGTATATGTATGGCTTTCTCTCTTCCCTCTCCATACCATCCACATATACTTGTCTCACTTTTTCCTATTTTGTTGTGTCTGTTTCTACAATGACCTGTCAGTATGCCTGTCACATTTCTCATTTGCACCCTATTAAAGTCCTTTATGGTAATTTACACATTTCAAGCTCTTAGAAGTACGTTGGAAAACAAGTAAAACTTTCGTAGAATTTATGTGAAATTATATATTTGTAAAAATCCATTACAAGTCTATGCAATACAAAGAGGCACGTCCGCTCTAACTGAAAACAAAATCCTTTCGTATGCGGGCACTGTTTAGTTTTGCGAAGCACGATTTCATGTTGCAACCTAAAACGTTTTTAGCTTACAGTTAAATGTTTTGAGGTAAAAGCTAAAAGTCAAGAAGCCATTTTAAGTTGTTAATGGTCGCTTCGTTACATTTTGGTTTAAGGTAGAAATGTTTTGATTTTGGCTTCTTTATCGTCTAATCGTAAAATATATTTAAGTTCATAGGTTGTGTTTTTTGTTAAAAAAAGGTTTAGGCCTAACATATTTTTTAATAAACTGGTACATAAAAACCAGGACAAGCTAAGCCCAAAAGCTTAATCGGCTTTAAAATTATATTTTAGAGTAATAGTTTATAGGCATTATTAACATAAACTAATTGATTATTCATTAGTAAACTATTTTAGTATAGGCAACAAAATATGGACAAAATATTGTTTCGGTTTCAATCTTTGTTCCTCACTTACCTAACATAACCTTCTCATTCGGGTATCAACATTGACATTTGTCAGATTAGGGGCCTACAACCGAAGTAGATCCTAAAGGAAAATGGGATTTTAAAAATTTATGAAAACTATTATTGTAACTATATTCACCC
Source organism: Listronotus oregonensis (assembly GCA_019359885.1). Classification (NCBI taxonomy): domain Eukaryota; kingdom Metazoa; phylum Arthropoda; class Insecta; order Coleoptera; family Curculionidae; genus Listronotus; species Listronotus oregonensis. The sequence goes on along the minus strand of JAHBCN010001302.1, from coordinate 27,763 downwards.
TTACTTTACAATAATTAATGATCACAACCTATAAAGCGCTAGCTAGTTTTGCGTGTTAAATGGCGTCGATCATTAATTGTCTTAAAAATTAGCCTTGTTAATTAAATAGCTATTAAGCTTTACTAACAGATTTTACTTATACTTGATTCTTTCTAATAACTTTACAATTACCATCTTGAAAATAGATATACTTGGAAGTTCATGTTTTTTTTTAACTCAGTACTTCTAAAAGTATATTAAAAATGCGTTTACGTGGGCGTCGGTGTCAACCTACGGTATACTTTCCAGGACATTCGTGGATTTACAAAAACCCATTTTTTTCTATATTGTACCAAAAAACTTTTAGATAGCAACTGTAAGGTTTTTTTTAGAATCTATTTGGACAATGGTACAGAAAAGTTACAACCGCATGATATTTAAAAGCGCCTAGTCCTTTCATGTCTCAAGTTTATCCCAATCCTTAAAAAGTCCTTGTTGGGTGCTCGCCAAAAATCTTTATACAATAGGATCGCTTTAGTCCTGGTACAGGGGTATAGAGACTGAGTTAAGCCCTATTGACCTCTATGAATTGGTAGATAGTCTAAAACAAAATAGAGTAAAACCTCCAAAAAGCTTTAAAAAATAAGAATTATTAATCTCAGTTTTAGTGACGAGTCAATCAGCGCAAATAAAATTAAGGTATACAAATTTTACTGAAAATAAAATATTATTTAAAATTAAAATTGTTAAGATTTTGATATAAAAATGTAAGAAATTCTAAGATCGTTTTTTAGAATTTAAATCTCTCATTTTTATATTAAAAATTTACGTTATAATTACTTCTATTTTAAATTATTTACATTGCTTTTAGTTTTTTATAGTTAAAAAAATACTGTTTTTCTTAAAAAATGTAGTGTTGAAAAGTAAATAATGTGATTCATTGGGGCTACATTTACAAAAAAAAACACTAATAATGACTTTTTTGGTTAAAACCTTTGAATCTCTAATTGTTTATAAATAACTTTCATATTTTTGGGATCCGAACTTTTTAAATATATCGGATGTAAACAGAAGTGTTGCGCATAGCATTTTTTCTCTGCTATATTAAATAGTATTTTGAGAATTGATTAACAATTTTGTCTAAATAAGAAGCTTGCTATTCAATTAAACAAAAAACAATACGCTTTGTCAAAAATTAAAAGTTATTTTATTTTTATTTATAGAAAAATCGGTAATAAAAAATAAACCATCCCAGTGATTTACTGGTCAAGTTGTTTAAAAAATATATTGATGGCATCAGATTGTTACCATATTACATTTGGCAAAGATTTTATAGGCCCAAGTCACAAACAAATGACATCTTTTGTTAAATCACTAAAATGGCAACCATAAGCTTTATGTGACTCCCTATAAAAAATACAGGGTCCATTTAAAATTATTGTACCATATTATATTATCTTTTGTCAACCCATATGATTTAAAGTATTGTTAATAACAAACAAAACTGGACAGCATGACTTAGAGCAGAAATACATTTAACAGGGCTAATTTAAACTCTTTTATTTCCTTATGGTCCGCATATTCACTTAAGTAAAGTAGGAAGATAATAAATTTTAAAGTACTTCTATATAATTGGCTTTTACAATAACTCCACCCACTTTTCTTAAAAACTTTAATATTTACATTAAAACCAAAATAAAATGGCCCAAACACCCATGAAAATATTATAATCGTTATTATCATTTTTATAGAAACACTTAATATAAACATAATAAGAGTGGGAAATTAAAAGTGCAGTATATCTTAGTTAAAAAATAAAAACATAATATAAAAATTAAAGCCAAAATAAGAAATACATCAAAAAAGCCAAAGATTTGTAATAAAAGTTTATTTTTCAAATTATTACATGATTTTTAAAACGACTATCAAAAAGAAATGAATCACACTTCTTTGCTTTGGATATTTTCAAAAGTATTTAAAATATTTTAGGGTATTGTCCATTTCTTTTATCTATTTAAAACGATTTTTTGGTATCCTATTCTGTTTGCGAGATTTCCTTATTTACTCGAATATCTAGCAACTTCTCTGCCAATAGTAGAACTCTTGTCCATAGTTGCATCCCAGATTTTTTTAATATACTTTACAAAACATGAAAATACTTTAGTGCATACATAATTTGACAATAGTTGACCTAACTAGATAAGCGCTGGTTTTTACACATGGCCATCTTTCTAAGAAAAGAAGGCTAAGTATATGTGCAAATAATAGATTGTACAAAAGCTGTTAAAAGTAGTAAAAATAAGCTTTTTGCTAAAATAGAAAATGCAAACTTTCTACATACGGGTACCCGTTAGGTTTTCCAGATATTTTTACGTTTAAAATAAATCCTGAACTTCTAAATGCTTTAACTTAAAGTTAAATGTTTTAAAGTTAAAATTAGAAGTAACAGAACAATTTTGACCTATTTGTGTTTGCTTTGTTTGATTTTATTTTATATATTTTTATGCTTTTTTTTGGGTAATATATTTAAATACTTCCGAAGTATTACGATACTATATACTATAAATGATAAGTCTTACATTCTAACCAAAATATAATTTATATTTAAATAATAATGTAAAACTCAAATGATATAAAAGTATGTTTATTTTTTTATTGTGTTATTAACTTTCTCAAAAAAATATGGTCTTATCTGGGAAAGCCTCCAATTAATATTTCTGAATTTCTTTTTCTGTTTGTTTCAAGAAAAAGTACTTATAAACAATTACTTTCAATTTAAAACCTACTTTTACTTAAAAAATAAAAAATTTAATTAAATTGACAAGACTTAAAATCGTTTTTGGGCCTAGAATTAAGGAACAACAAGAGGAATTATTTATTACCTATTTGAAAAAAAAAATACATTTAATACTTTTAATCAAATGAAAAATAAAAACACAAATTTCAAAAAGATGTTACTAGTCTTAAAGCTTAAAATTAAGTCCTACAGTATGCAGATTGGCTAAGCTTGATCTTGGGATAGGAATTTTGTGTAAGTAAAAGAGAGAAATTAATAATCTTCAGTGGAAAAGAAATAAAACAAAACATATTCTCTATTTTGCCACATTTCTCTATTTTAGGCATGTTAAATGTTATCCTCCTCTTTGAAATAAATTAGTGTGAAAGAAAAACTTTTAGTATAAATGGTTTGGAGGGGAAAGAATGCTACTGTTTTAGTCCGGGAGCCAACCGCAAAAAACCAAGCCAATAAGAGATACGCATGAAACATTTTTTATATTACTATGAACTATAGTAAATTCAAAGCGACAGTGCTGCCTTAGCTCAGCGGGTTCAAATTTAAGGAAAAAAGAGTATATGATTAAAATTGATGGCCTTATAAAGCTACGTCAGTTTTTTAATGATTTTTTTAGCGCTTTTAATTTTTGAGATATTAACTGTTAAAATTTAAAATAAAAACGCAAATACCTTAAAAACTAAAGGGTTACGAAAAAATGCAATAAACCAAAAATATGCCTTTTAGTAAGCGCTATAAAAAAGATTATTTACACCTTTTTAAAAAAATAAGTAATAAAGGAGATATGACTAGTTTGAAATAAAAAAAAATCCCATAAAATTTCTTTTAATTTTTTAATATGACGTTTCGTAAAAACCATTACAAAACATTACGACTATTTATAACCTTGTCACTTAAATAACCATTATTTAAGCACCTGTTGGGTTGGGTGCCCAACACTGAAATAAATCCCGAATAAAATTTAAGAAAAATCATTTAATTGAATTTTTACAATTTAACAAAAACACGATCGCCAAAGAAACATTCTAAATAACTTAAGTGCATTGATCGACAATTTCTTATCTTAACTCTTAAGAGCCTTTATTATTATTCGTCTTTATTAATACCCTTGTTTGTTGAATGGCTTTTATTAATGGACTTCTAGTGCAGTCACATTGGCGTCTCAAAGATTTTCAAAATTTTTATTTAAATAGTGAGACATGCTATTGGCTTCAAGAAAAGACACTTTGATTAAAAGGATTATTTTAAAATTTGCGAAAAAAAAGTTAGTTTTTTTGGAAAAATCGGACTTTCATAAGCAAATCCTCTTTTTGTATTTTTTTCGTGAATTTGATTAAATTTTCTTGTGAAATTCCAAATTTCGCAAAATTATCTTTGGTTTTTTTTTTCAACAAATTTCTTTTGCAATTGTAATGCGTCTAATTTTAAGGAAATGCAGATATTTTTGCAAAATTTGGAATCTGACAATAAAATCTGATCAAATTCAAGAAAAAAATGTTTATAGAGAATTTGCCTTTAAAAATACAATTTTTCTTTGGGGTGATTTATATTTGGTGTGGGTCCCATGTCTAACTTTTTAGATAAAACATTTTGAAAATTCTAGAGACACCAATAACAGGGTACCATCCAAATACGTACTATAACTATTTTAAGCCTAAGCCACCATATTTTTAGTAGGTGTTACAACAATCTTGCAAGACCGTGTACAAATTTAATATCTCAACACCAAAAGTTAAGCCTTTCATACTTACTATGCAAATGAAAATAAATAGAAAATTTATTACCTAAATTATTTTAAATTTTGCATTAATTATTTTAAAATATATGCCCATTTTGACAGAAAACTAATATTATATATATATATATATATATATATATATATATATATATATATATATATATATATATATATATATATATATATATATACATATATACAATAATATATATATAAATATATATATATATATATATATATATATATATATATATATATATATATATATATATATATATATATATATATATATATATATATATATAAATATAATATAATATTATATGTAATATTTTAACCGTATAACTATGTTTAGATTGTGTGTTGTCCTTGAATAGTTTTTAATGTTGCCATGAAAATTTTAAACTGTTGTGACACATATATGTTTTTATTTTAAATGGATTATCCTAGTATGGACATTGAGAAAGGCCAAACAAGCCGAAACGTTTGTGAATAAATTCAAAAGGAAATAAAAACCCCTTTTATTTCGTAATTATAAAAAAAACAAGAACCACTAAGCCCAAGAAAATCTAAAAGTATATATATATATATATATACAGCGTGTCTCACGCAGTTCTTGCCATATGGGAAAATTTTTTACTGACAGTCGAAACAAAATCATTTTGATGTAGAAAAGTTCTGCTTATTTTAAAACTAAAATTCCCTACGCAAAAAGTTTAAAAATCCCCAGCAGTATACAGAGTGGCGACAAAAACGTAAAATTTATCAAAGACAAAAAGTATTATTTTGCAATATCAAGAAAAGTTATTTAAAGGAATTATTTAGAATTAATTTTTATATCTAATTACGAAATCACAGCCACCTACGAAAAAAGTGTATTTTTTATTTTATTAAAAAAATTTTGTCAAAAATTAACAAGTTAATTATCGGACCTGAAGGTATTTATCCAATAATAACTGACATAATTAATTATTTTAGTCAGAAGTTCATTTATAAATTCAGTTTATCCATTTATCTTTTTTGATTTATTATGCCTCCAAAACTAACCACGGAACAGAAAATATATTTTTCGTAGGTGGCTGTGATTTCGTAATTAGATATAAATAATTCTAAAAATTTCCCCTAAATAATTTTTCTTTGATATTAAATAAAGAACTTTAGTCTTGGATAATTTACGTTTTGTCCTTTAATCCTGGTTTTTAAAAACTTTTTCGTAGGGTTTTTATTTTAAATAAAGAATTTTTTCATAAAAATGTTTTTGTTTCAAAAAAATTTTTTTAAAAATGGTACATGGGACATAAAATATATAACATATATATTATATTATATATATATATATATATATATATATATATATATATATATATATATATATATATATATATATATATATTATTATATATATAATATATATATATATTATATATATATATATATATATATATATATATATATATATATATATATATATATATATATATATATATATATATATATATATATATATATATATATATATATATATATATATATATATATATAATTTAATAATAACCCAAAAATGAAAAAATTAAGCCAACCAAACCACAATAAAATAATAATATATATCCATAATATATAAAATATAAAATAACAAGCATATAAATAATAAATAAATATATATATATGCTCCAATAAACGCTCAATAACAATAATTAACATAAAAATAATAAAAAACACATACTTTCAATATGCTTCACCACCTTTCACTTTTTCTTTCTTTCAACTAAATAACTTAATACTAATACAAAATATACATACCATAAAAAAATAATAATAATATATAATAATAATAATAATATATATAAATTTTTTTAATAAGCATATCGCCAAATTTTCTTTTTTATATAAATAAATAAAATACCATAATAATATTATTTATATATAAAATTACATATATATATATATTATATAAAATATAATATATTATAATATATATAATATATAAATTATATTAAATATATATATATATATATATATATATATATATATATATATATATATATATATATATATATATATATATATATATATATATATATATATATATATATATATATATATATATATATATAATATATATATATATATATATATAGATATATATATATATATATATATATATATATATATATATATATATATATATATATATATATATATATATATTATTCTATATGAAGAAAGTACATAATATACAGGTAGTACAGTTCTATTAAGGTAGCAGCATTAGTTGTGTACAATTTTATAAACATTAAACCTTGAATCTAATTCTGCTTAGCAAATATAAGAAAAAATAAAAAACTGAAAACAATTAAACAAAAGCATACAAAATTATTTTATATATTTTTTGTTTCTGAGATCTGTATAATTAGTGCAGTTTTGTGACCAATTACAAATTAAGTTTTACCATATATAAGTTTGTTCAAAAAATGCTGGGAGGCTGGAAAATATTAATTATTTTATGTAAAAATACCCATTAAGTTTCAAGTGAATCAGAATGGGTACAGTTATTGAACCAAAAAACATTAAATAAAATATCCGTGCCACCATGTTATTCCTTATTGCCTCGAGGCACATGTGTATAAGTCTGCTTTATTTAATGAATAAAACATTTTAAAATAATTTTTAGATGAATCTGAGCTGGTATACTTACTTGTACCAAAAAAATATTGTTATTGGCGAAATTTTTAATGGCCGAAATCACTTTCTTTCTAAAGCCTTAAATAAAACTAGTTTTATTTAGGGCTTATATGTACAAGAATTTTTTCAACGTTTTAGGTGTTTTTAAGGCTTTTAGAATAAGAGCAAAAAAGAACTATATGAAGCAAAATATAAATCGTTTATCTCTATATTATGTACACTGTCACTAAATGTTACTTTTTAGGCTATTTTTTAAACTTTTAAGTTATATCATGGGTTTAAGCCCATTTTCTGTTAGCTTATTCTTAGCCTTGCAAAATTACTTTGATTTTTTCTAAAACGAGATTTTAAAATAAAAAAAAGTACGTCTTATTTTTACCCTCTATTAGTATATTTAAATATCTTTTTTTAAGTTTACTGCTTTTTGAATTGTGGCATGTATATATTTTTCGATATATCTTTAGAATAATGTTGCAATCCTTATATAGCTTTAAGCTAGAAGGCGCACAAAAATATTAAAAAAGCATGTTTACTGAATAAACTGATTAGGAATATTAAAACCGATTTTATGAAGATATCTAAGAAAATACAAAATGTTAAAAATTAAAAAGTTTACCTAAATTTTATCTATATATAATTAAAATAATACCAACTTTAAGTTAAATAGTCACAACCTAGAGGTTTACGATTTGCTTTTACATTATATGTTTTTGCATTATTGTTTTTACCAAATATGTTAAAAAGTTTTCTTATTATATTTTGTTTTTTCTTATTTAAATAACACATCTCAATCATAAAACTGTGTTAATTTTCTCTTTATAAAAAAAAACAAAGAAAATCGCCAGAATTAAGACCAGCCAAGAAGATTTTAATTTTTTGAAAATAAATAAGGTTACAGTATATAGAAGTACTATTTATCTACGTAAAAATCTGATATGGTGACTATAAGAAGAAATAAGGTTGATGGTGGTGGCCGAGTGACAAAACGTCGAATGTGAAATTTAAAAGCACTCTTAAATAGCTCAAGAAAAGTTGGTTTGTAAATGTGCAAGTTATTTTAAAATTCGTTTAGAAATGGAGCAAAGAAAAATAAAACGCTTTTCCAAAATTTCGATTTTTTCGAATATCTCTGGAAATACTCGAAATTTTTTTAAGAGGCATATTGTTTGTGTCACATAAAACCGAAATTTTTTCTATTTAACCGCCCTAGTAACTCTTATTATTTCCAAGCTGCACATAATGGCCCTTCATGTATTGGTGCCTTTCCCCTTTCTTTATTGTATTTTTTAATATAGAAAAATTAAACTTGGAGATATCATGTAATATCAAATTTGACGTTTTTTTACATGTCACAAATCAGTCATTTTGTGCTAAAAGTATTGAAATTCCACAAACAAAAAATTTGGGCTATAATATACCAGGCACACACCCTGTAGGTAACGTCCCTTAAAAAAATTATCTAATTTGGGAAATTAATTACATGCAAGGTTAGAAAATAAACAACTTTACAAAATTAAGCTGGCCCATTGCAAACGTGACTTTGGGGTTTATTCGTCGGAGGGCTTTATCCATCTTAGGGTGCATTTTTGATGGATGTTTATACGAATTTTTTTTTTCATATTTCGGAATGTGCAAAAATCCCTGTGCCCACGAATTTTGGGACAACCTGTATATAAACATTTTATCTTATAAGGCCCAGTATGAAATATTTATATTTTTATAAGCTAAGCCCTAATTTTACCATAATTCAAATGAAAATAAACAGGAAATTTATTACCAATATCGTTTTTAATATTGCCTTCATTATATTAAAATACGCGTACAGCTAAAAACTAATTAGCTCTTATCTAGATAGGTATAATTAGCACTTTAAAACACATATTTAATTACCCAAACATTAAATTACTGGTAATAAACGTATAAATTATAATAAATCGTTTTTAAAATAATAAACATTAGGAGCAAAAAAACGTTGAATAAATAGTTAGACCAAAAAGTTTTAAGAATCATTTAATTTTTTTTTTGTTTTTAATATTTTGTCCTATTAAATTAAAACTAGTTAATGCTCATTTTTATTATTAATAAATTGTCATACTAAAGGGTAGTTCAGCCTAAATTTAAATATTTATTTGTAATTGAAATTTTGGTGTTTATTATAAGGGATTATTTTTATTTTCGCAATGGATCAAAAACATTTTGTCTTAAGCCAAATGGACTACGTCTAGTTCTGATTTAAGAAGGCGGTTTATTAATGTGGTTTTGTGACTTATAACAAATAAACCAATATTATACAGGGTGTTTGCTAAGTAATCTAAAATATTTAAGAGGGTGATTTCTTAAGTACTGGGTGTCCAATTTTATTATTTTTTCGGTTTTTTGTAATTATCGGGTAATCTAAATGACTAAATTTTCTTAGGCTTTATTATGTACATTGTTTACTAGAGAGCATATATTGGTGTAAGAAATAATTAATTGCTTTACCAAGGGCGTGCGCGTCCCTACTAATATAATATTATTGTTGAAAATATAAGCACGCCACAGATATTTTTAATTTTGTGAATCTTTTTTGTACTGACGAATCCATAACTGACCAAATATTTCTTAGTTCTCCTAAGTTATAATTATTACCATGTTAGAACTAAATAAGATGCTAACAATGGCCGAAATTAAACATGATGCAAGCTTCTACTTCCTTTCTGCTTTGTAGTGGTAATAACGCATAAATGTAGGTTTTTTTCTGATATGTTGCTTTACTAAAAAAAAAAAAATACTAACATATCTTTTTTTTTTTTTAACTAGGCTACAACCTGGCTTACATAAGTTTAAAAATGTCAATAATATGCTTATATTTTGAAAAATATTATACTCATGAATACGTCCACGCCATTAGTGACGCAATAACGTTCTTATTTGCACTAAAACATCTGTCTCCAATAAACTCTTTTAAGGTTTAAGGAAATAAAGACATTTTAATTATTTTATAATTACAAAAAAGTTTATTTCCTAAAACAAGATTAAATTTTGTATTATTCTTTGTGTATGGTGAACTTTTGATCAGAATATTTTTTCAGTAATTTTTATTAACTGTTAATTATAAAAAAATATATATACAATTTTAAAACGCGCAGATGGGCTGTAACTTAAAAAATGCTAAAAGACATCTGTCTTTCCGGTAGCGTAGTGGTAAGAGTTGCGGCTTGCCACCCCGGCGATCCGGGTTCGATTCCCAGAGCCGCAGAGACACTTTTAGGTAGTAGTTATTTAAAATAACGTCCGTGTTGTCTAAAAGGTGCTGTGAAATGCAACATTTGCATGTTTCAGTGCTTGGATAACCGGGAAGAAATGGTTAAACACCGGAAAACCCGGCACTCACGGTACTTTGGTACTTAGGTTTATATATGTATATATATGGATATATGTAATATACATATATAATAATCCTTCGTGAGCTGTCATAAAGATTAAAAAAATATATAGTTCTTATTAAATGGGAACTACACAAGTTTAAAGATATTAGGAACCTGCCTATATTTTAAAAAATATTATTATAATAATGAATACGCTCACGCCCCTGGTGGTAGACATGCTCTCTAATAAATACTTTTAAAGTTTTAAAATTAAAGAAAATATTTCAAATATTTGATAATTACGAAAATCCTAAAAAAATATAAAATTAAACAGCCTGTATTTTGAAAAGGAGATAATAATTTATATATTTTAATATAAACTTTTTTTTATAAAAATACCTAAAAAGTTACCCTTTTAAGTATTTTAGGTCTTTACAAAAACATCCTTTTATATGGCCCATAGTAATTAAATTAAATTCCAGACCAATTTTAGGAACAATAACTTTTTACAGAAGTGACTTCAGTATAGTAGACTTCACATAAAGTCTTTTGCTCTAGCTTCTAATACCTCTTTACCCAATGTACATATACCGGATGTTTTTTAAAGGTGGTTCCCGCCTGTTACACTTTTATTTTAAGATAAAAAAAATGTGTTTTGATATTTAACAAAAACATGCATCGTTTGATCCATTAACTGGTTGTGTAGTACTTCTGGCTTAACCAAAAAAGACTAGTGCTTTAAATTTTAAATGGCTACAGATATATTTTTTTCGAAAGAATACGACATTTTAAAGACAATCACAATGCAATGTTTTAACATTTTTGCTTCAAAATATTATTTTTTTAACATTCCATTCCATAGTAGAATGCCATGACTACGTTAAAATGGTAAACTTTAAATTTAGTAACCATAGAAAATAAAATTTATTTTTAAAAAGAACTTTCACGTTTTTCTTTGGACAAGGTTAATGACACTAAAATAATTATATTATCAATTTACACAAAAGAATTTATTTAGTAGGAGTTTTTCAAAAACTATTTTACCCCAAATAGCGGAAATGTGGTAACAAATAATTTAAATTAAAATGCTCTTTTTGAAATAAGCTAACGAGCCACCCTAGTTTTGTGTAAAAAAATTACTTATGACTATAAATACTATTTTGCGAAGTTTGCCCCCTCCGCAAAAGGCATAAAAATGAAGGACTTAAAAGTCATTTTTTCATAGCTACAAAATTTAAAATTTACAGTTATGTCGTAGCCATATCACTCTCAATGTGAATTTAAGACGTTGCTGCATTCATGTCATATCCTATCAAAACAGAAAAACTATACCGGTGATTTATTTAAAATTCGAAAGTATTCAAGTCATTTTCGGTTAAACTAAAAGTAATACAAAACAAGTAAATAGATTAAACATTGCAGATTTATACTTTCTCATTCTTATTGTTACACCCTTTATAATTTAAGAGAGTAATAATATATAATGTAACCAAAATTTACCCTTTACGAGAGATTCTATAAATATATTATTCTCACGGTAACCGGATAAACATTTCCAGCAATATTTTTAGGAGAGCAGGTTAATTTTCTAATATTAGTTTTTATTCTGTAAAATCTTTTTTTTAGTTAAACAAAATAACTGAAGTAAATATGTAATTTATCGCGTCCATTTTTAGTAATTTTTTATTGCTCTCATCAATTGCAAAAATGTTTACTCGCCATTGAAGAGTATAATTTCATAATTATAATTACCAATATGTTTAATATTCTTTTAAGGTTAAGGCTTGTTATACAAAACATTTTATATTTGTTTAAGAATTACGAATAATGTAAGCAAAAACACATGAGAAAAAGTCTCCTAATTGGTCAATTCCTTTTGGAACCATGGTTATTGAGTTTTTTGACCAATGCGATATAGTTTTGTTTAATTGTTTTTGCTTTTGTTATTCTATAACAAAGATGATCAGCGGGTTTTGGTGATTTAACTATGAGAATACAGTAGATAATTGGCCCTTGAGGCTAACAACATGACAAGAAAATAGCTCACAAACGCATAGCAATCCTTTCTTTGGTGGCTTTTTATTTGCTGTCGAAATATAATTTAAATTAGGAAATGTTTTAGTAAATCTAAAAGGGTTTAAAGTAAATCAAGAATTTTTTTTTCTAAGTAAGTTAAACTTTTTATCACAATATTTTTTTTATTATCTACTGTTTTGTACCATACCACTAGTTGTGTATTTTTTAATCCAATTAATATTATGAAATTTTTGAAACGCGCAGTAAGTAAAAAAATTGCCACACCCAAGTACATAAAGTAAAATCAGCTACCAAAACCGCTTAATACACATTTATCGTAGGTGTTATCGCTGGATAGCAACTATTCCTCTCTTTATGTAGCAAAAACAAATTAGATAATTAATTATTTAATTTATATACTCCAAATATTAAATTTTATTGTTTATTTTTTACCGTTTAGACTAACGAGTATATATTATTATTAAAATAAATTAAGCATATTATGTTAAATTACCTCTGGTTAAGATAATTTAAAATTAAAATTAAATAAATACATTTTACATTTTAATAATTATACGTAATTTAAATAAATGAAAATGTTGGCTAATTATTAAAATGAATTAAAAATATCAGATTAATAAAAAAAGAACTTATCGATTTGAGAGCTACCACAGAGACAAATAGACACATTAGCAACAACACCGACTAAGACTATTACTGACAAAATCATCTGTAATCAACTTAACAGTTTTTTAAATAAACCCAATATGTATAACTAGTATTTAAATTAGGTCTTTATTAAACAAATATTTTTATGGCCGTGTGAGTTTGCGAGCAAGGCTATAAAATGATGAGTCAATAAAGCCACTTTATTTACGCGTTATATGCATTGGATTACAGTCAAACTTCGATATCTCGAATTTTTAATAATTCAAATCAATTTCGTCGTTAGCAACAGCTTCAGTGAACATTTTGTGTAAACTTTGCTTAATAACTCGAACTTCCATTACTCGAATATCCTGATAACTCGAACGAAACATTTGGCAACACCTTCAATAAGTCGAATTTTCTGGGAAATCCTTAACTTCGCGCGTTTTTAAAACAGGTCATACAAAATTTAAAATGCCATATCTGGCGAAGGATTAAAAAAAACTTTAAAATGTTTGGAAGAAAATAAGAAAATAAACATAAGTCTGGGATTATTTCTAATTGTCGGCTTTAGTAAGTATTTTGAATGGAAAGAGAAAAATTACATTCTTTTAATTTTTCTAAATGAATATTTAAAAGAAAACAGTGACGAAGAAATGCTACTACTAAAGCAATATGAAGTTTATATAATGGTTTAAAACGGGCAGAAGGTGTTACTTTTTATGATTTTATCCATCTGGATGATGATATTGTAACTTAAGAGTTACTTACAGATAAATATATAGATATTTACAAATCTACGACAGAATCTAAACAGCCCGATAATCCAAATGACACTAAAAATTATATGACAGATGATGATTTGTAAGACGACATGCAACAACAGCCTTCAAATGAGTCGGTGGCAAATTCGTTTTTAAAAACGAATAAGCACACAAAGGATGTTTTGTGTAATGCCTTTAACAGCATTGAGTATTTTGTTAAAGATCAAAATAAAAAATCCTCTAGTCAGTCAGAAATAACCGAATTTTTTACTCTTAAATATTCAGTAGTATAGTATATATGTTTATTTTTATGTACAATTTGTATATCTAAAAGATTTCATAATATACATCAGTCTTTCTCAAAGTGGGCGCTAGAGGCCTAGAGGGGGGCGGTAAGGGGCCCAGAAAAAATTGAGGGCGCTTATGTGATTTAAAGGGCTATGGGTGATTTGTAACTTCAGCTACTTCATATTTTAAAATTCACTAAAATTAAAATCCTCCTACTACACAACATTTATTTATTAGGTAGTTCAATTTATATTCTATTTTATTGTATAAATATAAACTAAAAATATATCAAATATTTATTATTTTTAATGCGTTAAATCTTAAGTTATTTAGTAATAGGTATCAAACACTAAAACATATTCGTGTCTTCAAATGTCGCAGGTCTCCACCTCAAAAGACACATATTAAAAATAGGTATCTATTGTTGCAGCTAAGCTGAGCACTTGCCGTATGCGGGATTTTTTTGTACCTTATCTAATAAAAATAAAGAGATAATAAAATTGAAATTAGAAGGTTCAATTATAGTTCACGTTTGGAGCGAACAAATATTGTACAATTTATTTGTGCCATCCTGTGTTATAGTCCGTCAACGTTCGTGCGGTCCGTTTTTGCGGAGTGCAGGTGCGAGAAGGGATAAATTCCGCCGCACGCACGCATCGCACTCGCTCGCCCTCCCGCCACTCCGCCCACTACCCCGATACTCTAGAATATTGTAAAGTTGAACTGCTCAATGTTGATTATTGTTAATTTTGAATGAAAGATACTTTTACGGCCAAGTGATGATCGCGTTGTTAAATTTAGCAATGGACTTAGCAATTGTTAAAAGTTAACAACGGTTTAGAATGTTTAACAAAATGTCAGATTTTGACAGGTTGCTACTAAAATCATTGAATAACACTGACAATGACGTTTTGTTAAACATTCTAAACCGTTGTTAACTTTAAACAATTGCTAAGTCCATTGCTAAATTTAACAACGCGATCATCACTCGGCCGTTAATATTGTAAAGTTACATTGTTATTGCTCTCTCTGGTTAGAAAAGTCTTGTTTAGAATATAAGTTTAATTAAACTTCAGGCGAGAGTAATATGTTCTTGAGATTTTTAAGGTGAAAAAAATAGGGGGCACTACAAAATAACTGATTTTTAAAGTGGGCGTTAGACGAAATAAGTTTGGGATCCTCTGATATACATCAATTTATTACGTTCCCACATTGAAAATAAACTTAGTTTATGCCTTTATGTGTTTTGTTTAATAACTTGAAGTCTTTTTTAGTGACAAATTGTGGTTCGAGTTATCGAAGTTCGACTGTATATGTAGTAAAAATTAAAAATAAAATAAAGAAATAAATATTTGAGTATACGCGTATAGGGTTTTACCTGGAGAGGTGTTCATGCAGTTGTCACAGCAGTTGCTATGAGATAAAGAAGTTTTTATTTTTTTAAACGTGTCAAATTAGTTCACATATGTAAAAAGAGCTGTAATTATTAAAAAAAAAGAACGAAAATAGTATTGAAAGCCAAAATGGAAGCCTCAAAAATCTTGGAAGAAATAAAGAAGGCTGCAGCCGCAGTTAAGGACTCCGTACTACCTGCAAAGTCAAGAACGTTGTACGAAGGTACATACAAATAGTACAGACAGTGGTGTAATGAATAAAAAAATGCAGAAGACCGATAATGACGAAATTTTAGCTTACTTTAGCACCAAACTTTCGAAGTATAAAAGTTCGTCGTTATGAAGTAAATACTCAATGCTGCAGTCGACAATAAATCTTCGAGAAAAAATTGACATATCAAAAATCCTTAATCTTTTGCAAAAAGGACGTCGAAAAGTCTATCTTTAAAAATACATTAACCAGAACTTGTTTAATTGGATATCAATTTATTGTTGAATATTTAATTAATTTTTTTTAGGTTTTTTTTTAATTGTTGTTTTGCCATTTGTTATTAACAATGACAATTATTTTATTTTACTAGTAAAATAAAGTAACTGTATTTTACTAGTACATCAGAGGTTCCCAAACTTATTTTGTCTAACGCCCACTTTAAAAATCAGTTATTTTGTAGTGCCCCCTATTTTTTTTCACCTTAAAAATCTCAAGAACATATTACTCTCGAATGGAGTTTAATTAAACTTATATTCTAAACAAGACTTTTCTTACCAGAGAGAGCAATAACAATGCAACTTTACAATATTAACGGCCGAGTGATGATCGCGTTGTTAAATTTAGCAATGGACTCAGCAATTTTTTAAAGTTAACAACCGTTTAGAATGTTTAACAAAACGTCATTTTCAGTGTTATTCAATGATTTTAGTAGGCAACCTGGCAAAATCTGACATTTTGTTAAACATTCTAAACCCACCCAAAGTCCATTGCTAAATTTAACAACGCGATCATCACTTGGTCGTAAAAGTATCTTTTATTCAAAATTAACAATAATCAACATTGAGCAGTTCAACTTTACAATATTCTAGAGTATCGGGATAGTGGGCGGAGTGGCGGGAGAGCGATCGAGTACGATACCTGCGTGCGGCGGAACGTAACGTCAGTCGTCGATAGGTCGCGAGCCGCGGCTGCGTATTTGGGATTTATCCCTTCTCGCACCTGCACTCCGCAAAAACGGACCACACGAACGTTGACGTACTATAACACAGGATGGCACAAATAAATTGTACAATATTTGTTCGCTCCAAACGTGAACTATAATTGAAGCTTCTAATTTCAATTTTATTATCTCTTTATTTTTACTAGATAAGGTACAAAAAAAAATCCCGCATTCGGCAAGTGCTCAGCTAAGCTAACAATAGATACCTATTTTTAATATGTGTCTTTTGAGGTGGGGACCTGCGACACTTAAAGACACGAATATTTTTCAGTGTTTGATACCTATTACTAAATAACTTAAGATTTAACGCATTAAAAATAATAAACATTTGATATATTTTTAGTTTATATTTATACATTAAAATAGAAAATAAATTGAACTACCTAATAAATAAATGTTGTGTAGTAGGAGGATTTTAATTTTAGTGAATTTTTAGAATATGAAGTAGCTGAAGTTACAAATCACCCATAGCCCTTTAAATCACATAAGCGCCCTCAATTTTTTCTGGGCCCCTTACCGCCCCCCTCTAGGCCTCTAGCGCCCACAAGGAGGCGTTACCGCCCACTTTGAGAAAGACTGTAGTACAATAAAGTGCTACTTTATAAACGTAAAACTGTTGTATAAATAGTACTTTATTGGTTTATCGTACACAAAAAGGTTTAAACCACTATTATACAGTTTAGCGACCGCAAAGTGACCATTTATGTACTAGTTAAATAAAGTTAGTTTTTATTTTACACTTTTTTATAAATTGCGGAACTACATCATTTATATTTTTCTTCATCTTTTTTATTTACCCACACAACATTACACCAGAATTATTATACCCAATATTATTATTTTGAATAGTATTTAATAACATTTATAACATAATTAGAGTCTTTTATTTGGGTCATATCCACATTTTCATATATTTAGCATTGCAGTATTATTGATGTCCAGGCCTGACTCTAATAATAGCAGGTCTGGTATACGGAGGTTTTGGAATGTAATAGAGCAAAACTTCAAAAGTTATTAGGAATTTGTTAATAATGTGTTTTTTTCCGTACATAAACATCGCTTTATTGGTCTCGTAGAAACTCACCCAATAAAGCCATGCTTTGTGTACTTTTTTAAAGGAATTTTATTTTAAAAAATGGTCGTTGTTATTGCTAGATATTCTTCAACTAACTTTTATTAGGTCATTAAATCTTTTTTAATAAAACAAAGAATATTAGAGTTATAAGTAATTTATCCCACAGTATATTTTGCATCACCATACAGGGTACTTCATTAAAAAAGAAAATCAATAACTTTCAAAGCTTTTCTTTATTTATAAATTAGAATACTTTTTTAAATTTTAAATTTAGAACCAAATAACTTTAACATTTATTATGGCTTGATTATTTGTTAATTCTCTTATAAAAGGCATTTTTTAATTTATTTAAAATATATTTAAAATATATTTGTTTTACAATAATAGGTAAGAACTTATTTAAACTTTTATTATTATAGCGACAAATTCGGATAACGGGTCATATTTGCAATTTAAGCTTACTGATATTTTTGACACACTTCCCCGACATTTTGTTTTCCCGAAAATGATTGCAAATTTCTTTTTTTAAATGGAACATCCTACAAATTTGGTGTTTTTAAGACTTTACAGATCGTAAATATGTTCTATAGTTTTGTGGCGGATCCATGTTTTAGTTTGTTTTATTTGGGTTACTCGCCTTTTTACTTTTTGGAAAATGGGACCCTCTTTGGGCCGGGTCCCGGGTATGCGGGCTGACCCTGGCCAGCCGTATGGACCCTATAACTCAGATCGCCTGCAACAAAAAAAAAGAAAACCCCCAAAAAAAAAACCCCAAAAAAACACAAATATTAATCTACGTTTCGGTGGCAAATCGGCCACCGTTATCAAGATTGAAACTAAAACAAAATTAAACTAAATTTTAAGAAATTTTAGGTCTGAAACTTAGGAAATTCTGATAGCTTTTGAACTTTTAATGACGTTTTGTCATAAGTGACAATAAGTTATTGGACTGGTGTATGTATAGTATTTAAAAAGACCAGAAAGGTGGGTGGTATGGTGTGTTAATTGATTTTCAGTTTACCTGAATTTACTTCAGCATCAAGCATAGGTAACCATGTATTATTTAAACTAACAGATATTGATGCTACACATCTGTCTTTATTTAATAAAATAAATGCACTTTCTTTTATTTTACGTTTTTTTGAACAAGTTTCCTTTGCTATAATGCTAGAAGCATTCCAGTTTATTATGTGGTTATTATCAAATGCGTGATGACAGATTTTTGATTTGTGGAATTCTGTGTTTCTAATATATGTTCTATGTTCTTTTATGCGTTTGGCTAAAAATAGAAAATCAAAATAGACCTGTTACAAATCTATTTTTACCATATATTCCTGGCTTATCAAATAAAATTCAACGAATAGGTAACAAATTTAATATTCGCACTATCTTTAAAACACAAAACACCATTAGATCCCAAGTAACAAAAACAAAACCATACAATATAAACGAAAACACAAAAAATGTCATTTATAAGATCCTTGTGAATGTAATAAATTTTATATAGGTGAAACTTCCAGACCATTAGCCAAACGCATAAAAGAACATAGAACATATATTAGAAACACAGAATTCCACAAATCAAAAATCTGTCAACACGCATTTGATAATAACCACATAATAAACTGGAATGCTTCTAGCATTATAGCAAAGGAAACTTGTTCAAAAAACGTAAAATAAAAGAAAGTGCATTTATTTTATTAAATAAAGACAGATGTGTAGCATCAATATCTGTTAGTTTAAATAATACATGGTTACCTATGTTGATGCTGAAGTAAATTCAGATAAACTGAAAATCAATTAACACACATACCACCCACCTTTCTGGTCTTTTTAAATACTATACATACACCAGTCCAATAACCTATTGTCACTTATGACAAAACGTCATTAAAAGTTCAAAAGCTATCAGAATTTCCTAAGTTTTCAGACCTAAAATTTCTTAAAATTTAGTTTAATTTTTTGTTTTAGTTTCAATCTTGATAACGGTGGCCGATTTGCCACCGAAACGTAGATTAATATTTGTGATTTTTTGGTTTTTTTGGGGGTTTTCTTCTTTTTGTGCAGGCGATCTGCAAGTTCATAGGGGTCCATAGGGCTGGCCAGGGTCAGCCCGCATACCCCGGGACCCGGACCAAGAGGGTCCCATTTTCCAAAAAGTAAAAAGGCGAGTAACCCAAATAAAACAAACTAAAACTTTACAGATCGTTTCACTTTCAAATGCATCACTTTTAAATCCAATTTTGTTTAAATTAAATTTTAATTTTTTTATCTGCAGCGCCACGACCATCCTAAAATCATTTCACATACTTTACATACATACTACACATACTAAACTTCATTATTTTAGTATTTTTAACTTAGCTCAAACACTAAAATAGAAACATATCACTTCGTAGCATTACTAAATGTGGTATTTTAAGGCGAATCCAACGATGTAAAACACTAGGACATTTTTTAATTTTCGTTTAAACATGTTTGTGTTACTTCCTCTGTAAAAGATCTTTTTTGTACTAAATGGCTTGTACTGTGTAAGTCTAAATAAATCGTAGTTGCAAATAAAATTTAGACAAAACTTGGTTTAAAAGTAGTGTATTTGGACGTGAAATGATCTGTAGAATCTAAAAAACAACAAATACACAAGGTGTCTCATTTAAAAAACCAAAGTTTTCAGTCATTTTCGGTGAAACCGCAAGTCAAAAGAGCTTTTTATGTATGCATTAAAGTAACGTTTCTTAGGAGTAACAGCTTAATCAAGTTTTGTTAATATAGATGAAGAAACAAAAAAAAAGCAGCACCAAAGAAATATATTACGATTTAACTTTCCGTGGGTCGGACAATTCAAATACTCTGTAACACTTAAAACACTTTAGGTTAGGTTAGGTTTAAAATGAGTGGACTTTTACACCCTCCACTCAGTGGCGGTTCCTCCATAGAAGCACAGGAGCACGAGCACCCCCAAAAAAATTTTAAATAAAAATTATTTTTCATCATGCGTTATCCGGACCTCCCTAATTTATCGTACGCTAATACAAAACATAGTGTATTAGCTCCCTAACGACGAGCTGACTGAGCCGAAAGGATCCGATTCGGCCGTTCGACGTTCGACGCCAATCGACCGGTCAATTCTATGGAAGATTATGCCAGCGGGCGGAGGGGGGCAATGCGATGATTAATAGGAAGAGGCGCACACTTTTTATGTGCTCCATGTGCTCCATATAACTATTTGGCGCTGTTACTGCGACATTTAGGGTGCGTTTCAGTTCTTTTACTAAAAATGATCCATTTTACGTTATTATTTGCTTCTATACCTTTTAAGACCCAAGAAATAACTTTTGGGCGTGACATCTTATAAAAATCTTGTCTCTGCTATGTTGGCCTCCAGTCGTTTTGTATTTTTGTGTTTTACGTCTAGTGCACCCCCTTAAATACTTACCACGAGCCGCCACTGCCTCCACTACTACCGCTCGGTCTATTGTGGCTCACACCTTTTTATATTTCTTGCAATAGGATCAGACTTTTAATGAATCCGATATCAGATTGGGAGAGAGTTCTTACATCTCCTCTTACTCGTGTCGCTACCGGACACGAGCACAATATGTGCTCTGGTGTCCCTGTCTCCTGGAAAGTATGACGAGCAGACGATTATATCCGTCATGCCCTTTTCTCCCGGTCTAATGACGTAGGTAGCTACCAGGTTCTTGTTACAAGAACCAGATGTTCCTTCTGAGGCCACATCTCCAGCCTTACCCTATGAAAACGGTCCTATCCGCTTTGTGTTCAAAGCCAGGGAACCCTTTTCGCTATAAAAGCGATTCTGCCCGCCTTCTGTTTGGATTCAGGGATCCCTTCCTAAGCACCTGTTTGTTCGGGATGGACTAGCCCTTCCCCGTGAAACAGGCGCTGGTGACTTCAGGAGCACCTTTTGAAATTGATTCACCCGTTCCCGTCGGCGCCCTTTGTCTGCTTGTGACCTTGGGTACCACCCTCGAAACAGATTTATTCGTTTCGGTTAGCGCACTTTTGTCACTTTTTTCCTATGAAAGCGGTTCTGTCCGCTTTCTGTTTGGAGCTAGGTAAGTAATAGTCCACCACAGCAGAGCTCCGCAGTAAGGCTAGATACTCTGAGAGGTCGCCCTGTATCTCAGATGCACCGTTGAAGATACCTGTTTAAGGCACAGGATGTCATTCACTCATCAGCACGGTATGCTTGAGTTAAGCCTTGTGTTCGTCTTAGCTTCGGATCCCCGTTCCGTAGGGTAGCCAAGAGAGCTGCCGATAACGAGCAACTTTAGCGCATGTTCCAAAAGATCCTACTGGGCCCAACCACGACGACGACGTGCGAACACAGCGGTGGGTAAAACAGTTTATAAACTAAATAAACTGTGAAAAACTTTTGCGGCCATCGTTAGATAAACTACTAACTGTTTTTTTGGGTTGTTAGGCCATCGTCGGTGATATGGTTGGTCTTCTTAACGTTTCGCCAGCATGAGTGGTTGGCATCTTCAGAATTAAAGCATACCTTGTGTAGATGTCAACCACTCGCGCTGGCAAAACATCAAGAAGTCCAAATCACCAACGACGACCCAACAACCCAAAAACCAGTAGTTTACTTTATTAACTACTTTACAATGTCAAAACTCTTTCCGATCTTACCTTTATCACTATTATCATATTACTAACTAACTATGATTGACCACTGTCCTTAAATATATGTCTTAATGTATCTTACCATTTGAGAAACAATAACTAAATTATCCTATACTACGTCTTAAAATCCTAAAATATCCCTTGGATTTTTTTTAAAGGTTCTACCACATAAACATTATTTATAATTAATTATTAATTTAATTATTAACGTTCAATTAAAACTCATAAAAAAAAACAATATCATCCATGGTGTTATATTAAAAAAAAAGGATTTAATATACTATTCTTTTAGAATAAAATATACAGGGTCTTTTATTTAAAAAAATAAGGTAAGGTCAAATAACTTTTTTATCTAACCCCGTATACTTATTCTGAAAATGAGAGATTATTCTTGGACGAGTTCCAAGTATATTTATCATATTAATAACCAAAATACGTGGATGTCTAAATGAAAATTGGGACTTACTGTCGAATTAATTATCTTTTACCTTGTATTTTAATAATCTTCATGTAGTTAAATTATTGTCTTTGTTACATATGAGAGCGCGTAATTAAGGCATTTTGTAAACAGCCATATTTAACGCATGAATGTTTAGACACAAAGTTGTGTATTCTGCCTAGAAGTGAATATTATGTGTGACCATCTGGTGTTAAACTTGATCTAAGTTTAGCTTTATCAAAGTGAAATAATTTAATATTATATTTGAATAGAGCCCTTTGTCATGGTAAAGCGTGAAACTTGTAACATAATTAGGTGAATTAAGCTAGCTTGTCCTATTCCTGGCATCGTCTAAACTTTACAGGAAATGACAGGAAGGGCTTGTAATTTTCTAAATAAAGATTTTTAAAAATTTTTGACACTAGTACTTAAAACCTTTATTACTTAAAAAACCCCTTATCCTTAATAAAAGGACCATGTATTTACAGTGGTATTTAAAAAATATTTTAAGGATATAATACCTAATGGTGACTTAAAAAGTTTCTTTTTTGGGAAAAGGGCATGTCAAATGTACTTGTTTAAGCATATAGCAAGCAAAGTTAAGAAAAAAAGTTAAGAAAATGTACATATAATCTAAAAATTATTAAACTTTATATAGTCTAGGAGGAATGCCCATAGAATGCCCATGTCTGGGGAATGGCATCCCCTACAGCACTTAGCATTCTGGACTCCATTCAAAAAAGAGCTGTTCGTCTTATTAATGGTCCAACGCTCACAGAAAGGCTTCCTCTTCTTGCCCATCGCCGAGCTGTAGGGGATCTGTCGCTCTTCTATAGGTATTTTCACGGCTTCTGCTCAGAGGAATTGGCCAGTATTATTCCTTCTCTGGCAGCTCCCAACAGAGCAACACGTAGTGCAACTTTTATGCATCCTTTACAGTTCAGTTAGAGAGGCCCCGAACTTCCCGCTTTCTTCGTTCCTTTATTCCTAGAGTGTCAAGACTATGGAACCTGCTGCCCGCAGAAGTTTTTCCTTCTCCTCCTAATCTCCAAAAATTTAAGTCCCGTGTGAACAAACTCCCTCTCACCACACTGAAGACACCCAGGGTACGTTAGTACTTAGGCATCAGCCTTCGTGGACTGTCCCAAGATAAAAAAAAAAAAATCAGCGCATAAGTACCGGAAACTATTCGACCGCAATTATTTTATACGATCCTCTTTAAATTGCCCTATCCATGATATAAATGCATGTTGTCATGGCGGCACCTGGTGCCATGTTGTTTAAACCGACATTGTTTAAACAATTGCAGGTAATTGTTATTGTTTAACCGGACAACTTTTTCTCATAAATATTCTTTTTTAAAATCCAAATAAAAAATGTCCTATGACTTTTTAAGTTAAAGTTAATATTTTTGGAGATATGCATTTTTAAAAGTTTAAAAAATCTCAAATTTGGGTAGTTTTGACCCATAAAAAATATTTATTAAAAAAAGATAAAACAAAAAATATATTTTTTAATTTTTTTTTTACAAAATGTAATAATATCCTTAATGGAGATTTGAGAAAAATTTATTGTTTATACAGGTTTTTTGATTGTTTATTACGCGCGCTTACAAGTAAAATAAAGCTCCAATAACTTTTGTAAAATTGATTTCAGGAAAAAAAAAACTTATAAAAACAAATTTTAAATAATTAAATAACATTGCTTTCTTAAACAATTTTAATAAAGTTAATAGTTTTTAAGATAAAGGATAAATAATGATTCAGAGCACAGACGAGCCGATGCGTCAGTCAGTCAGAGAGACGGCGATACCTAAAGGGACGCATACTTGTGAGCGCGCTTAATAAACAATTAAAAAATCTGTATAAACAATAAAAAAAATTTAAATCCAAATTAAAGATATAATTAACTATTGTATAAAGATTTAAAAAATATATTTTTTTATGTTGTACTTTTTTTTAATATATATTTTTCATGGGTCAAAAGTACCCAAATTTTCTTTTAAAAATTCATATCTCCAAAATTATTAACTTTATCGTAAAAAGTCATAAAACCTTTCTTATTTGTATTTCAATAGAGAATATGAAAAAAAATTGTCTGGTTAAAAAATAACAATTCCTTGCAATTGCTTAAAACAATTTCGGTTTAAACAATAGGGCACCAGGTGGCGCCATGGCAACATGCATTTATATCATCAGTAGGGCAATTTAAAGAGGATCGTGTAAAAAAATCGAGGTCGAATATTTTTCGGTACTCATGCGTCGATTCCTTCTAGACTAATAGAAGGTTAAAGCAAAATTTACATTAATAAAAAAATAATAATAGGCTTTCGCAAATATACTATGAAAACTGTGCTTTACTTTTTTTAAAATTGAGAAATTTTATGTGTTATTTTCTATGACTATTTGGACTATACGTTTTGCTTTCCTCACCATTCTCGAGAAGAGGTGAATAAACAAGAAAAATGATCTCTACTTTAGGGCAAATTGCATTCAGTGTGCTGTATGACCTACCACCATTTGATGCAAAAGTGGAGTCGCAGACAGTTAAAGCTTTATCATAAATGTAAAATATATAAAATACGTAAGAAGCTTATTATTTTGTTTTGACACCATAGACTCTAGCTTGACATCAGATGGCGATAGATGGTGGCAGTACCACGTTGTCTAAAAGGTGCCGTGAAATACAACATCTACATGTTTTGGTGCCTGGACAGCGTTGACGGAACTGGGGGATAAAATGAATTAAATATCTAAAATCTCTGCATTTACAGTATCTAGTACTTAGACTCCATATTAATTTGTGGGCAGTCATAAAAATTAAAAAAAAAAACATGAAAAAACGAAATAAAATGTTTATATATGGATAGCTAACATACTCTTTCGTTTTCCTTAGTTTATTAACGATTGCAATCACCAAGTTAGCAATAAGTATGTATAGTGTATCACAAAAATCACAATTTTATAAATATTTATATATTGTTTAAAATTGTGGTAAATAGGTGTAACAATTTTTTTAAATATAAATTTTTTATATTTTGACTCATAACTTTACATTTAGACTTTTTATATCACATTTTCCAAATTTGACTCTACAAAGGCGGTCACGTGACAAATATTAACCTTTTTTTACCACCCTTTGTTAACATATAGTGACCGCCAGAAAGTATGCGACATATGGAAAAAAAATTATTATGACGTTTAGAAAAAGAATCGATTTCGCAGCTCAACCTTGCATCACTTAAAACTTCAGAAACAATTGAACGATCCCGATTGTCATTTGTTATTTGGTAGTAAATTTGAAATTTGTTAGGTCATTTGACCGAAAGCCCCCTTATTTGTCAAAATATCAAAAAAAAATTATAAGGATAAGTTGTTCAGAATTTAATTCTATGGCTATGTGTAAAATTTTATGCCATTTGGATTAAAACAAAAATTTAGTAATTTCTTTTTACATAAACATATTTTGGTTTAAAAAAAATTTCTTTACCATTTAGAAATAGGTTTTTCAGACCTAAACTAATGTTTTGGCACATTTTTACTTCAGTAAGTAAGTCCTTTTTTCCGAATGAAATTTAAAAAAATGGTAATTTTCGGAAACCCGAGTTGTCGCATACGCATTTTTTGAATACCGTAACTCGGAATTTCAAATAATTAATTATTAATTTTTTATTTGAGGGTATTTTAGTTATGACATTGAATCGTTAAAACAATAAAAATTAATATTTAAAATTCCGAGTTAAGGTATTTGAAAAATGCCTATGCGACAACTCGGGTTTCCGAAAAATACTATTTGTTTTTTAATTTTCTTTGGAGAAAAAAGGACTGACTCACTAAAGTAAAAAAAAAATTGTGCCAAAACATTAGTTTTGGTCTGGGAAACCTGTTTCTAAATGGTAATGAAACATTTTTCAAACAAAAATATTTTTATGGAAAAAAATGTCCAAAATTTTGTTTTTATCCAAATGGCTCAAAATTTTACACATAGCCATAAAATTAAATTTTAAACAACTTATCCTTATAAATAATTTTTTTGATATTTTGACAAATAAGAGGACTTTCGGTCAACCGACCTAACAAAATTAAAATTTACTGCCAAATAACAAACGACAATCGGGTTCGTTCAATTGTTTCTGAGGTTTTAAGTGACGCAGAGTTGATTTGGGAAACATTTTTCTAAACGCCATAATAAAAAAAAATCCATATATTGCATGTAATTTAAAGGTATTTTTGTGTCATAAAAAGGCTAATTCAGCCCAACTTGCTTAAATTTATTAGGTTCAGTGGCGTCTCAAAAGGCGGAACGAATATTGCTAACAAAAAAATATACGCCACAGACTATAATGCAAATGTATGTTTTCTTTGAATTAAGCAAATAAAAGTACAGGTTTTTGGTCTTCTTAATTTTTCCGTATCTTGCTTAGTTTTCGAAAAAATAAAACATACTTAATTGCATACCAATACATGAAAAACATAGGGAAAAGTAGCTTTTAATTATTTTTTATATTTTTTTAACTATTATGTGACAACCGCAAACATTAAATTAAATTATACACAGAAAAAAACATATTATCAAATAGAGTATTTCGATATTTTTATTTATATTTATTTAAATTGAGATTACCGATTCTTATTTGAAGAAAGCTACCTTAAAAGAAATATTTTAAAATGATTAATAAAATTATTTCATATCCTCAGAATATATTTTCACTTTAAAAATACAGTCTAAAGCTAAGACT
>JAHBCN010001301.1:130090-167688 GCA_019359885.1 Listronotus oregonensis | reverse complement strand
GGTTTTTTCCGGGAAGTTTATACTTTCTCCTTTGTAGTTTCTTAGATCTGCGAGAGGATTAATTTAACCTTTATAGAAGAGTTAAGAGCTTCGATAAAAAGAAGCAAAATGTTGGATTTACAGTAACTGTGTACTATTAGGACACATACATTAACGATGGTAGATATATTTATGACATTCAGAGAAGCATTGGCGTAGCCAAGATTTAGGTTAGGAGGTTGGAGGGGCTGCCCATATAAAAGAATATATTTTTTTGAAAGAAGTTTATTATTATATTTTTTTAAATAACGAGATAAAATAAATAGTAAGTGATACATCTATAAACCTAAGGGTGGCAGCTAGACTATATAGGCTTCAGCATTGAAGAAAAACAAAAGCTAGCGCTTATTTGAGAAAAAAATACTACTTACATAAAAAAAATGACGCCACCCCTTCCCCCAAAATGCGTAAAAAGAAAAGAATTTTATTGGTAATATCAGGTCCTTAATATGTTTGTTAATGGTTAATTTTAATCTTTAATTTCTATTTCTTAAAAATTCTTCACTTTCTTAATCCTTTATTTTTACCAAGTGACTGACAGTTTAGTCTGAGTATCTTCTGGTTGTTTTGCGATCTGTTTATTCCTAGACTAGATCCATCAGAGTATTTAATTTTTCATTATTGGTACCTATTTCGTGGAAAATGATCATAAGCAATGCAGAGCAAACGACCAATTTCTGCTTATACTGTCATAAGCAAAACCAAACATAACCTTTATTCAGCTTTACTGGCTGTCATTTTATTTGTTTGATTTTTTTGTTTAAAATTTACCGTTTGTTAATAAAAGACAAATCTCGTGCTTGCGCACTTATAATTTTTCGTAATTGCTAATTCCCAATTTAAAACTTCATGGACACATTTTAGAGAATTAAAAATAAATAATAAACATCAAGAAATTATGCTAACTCACTCATTTAAAACCTTATATTTGCGAATTAAAAATACGAATAATGTATAAAAATTAGGAATTAGAAACTGCATAAACCTTTTATTGAGCTGATTTTATTTAGCAAAATTTATATATAAATATAATTTTTATATTTATAATTTTTATCAATTATTGATCCGCCTCTGATTTAAAAAGGCGACCTATTTAATATCACCCTCAAAAGTTCGCAGTTTGGCGTGGTCCTGGGCCACTGAAAAAGACTGTGTGCTTTACAGTGTTGTCAGATCGTTCATCCAATTTTATGGCAAAAAAAAACGAATTAAATATGTATATATCGAAATAACCTTCACCTAATTTAACTTCTAATTTAACCTAAATTATTCCGCGAGGATCGAATTTAAATATTTAAAACGTTTTATTAAAAGCAATTTCGGATTGGATCAATAAGCATCCGTGGTAGAAAATAATTGGGTTAAATTAAAAACATAGAGCAGTTAAATGTTTTTAGGTGTTCTTTAATAGGTTTTAGAAATAACTCGGAATTTCAAATATTAATTTTTAACCGTTTAAACGATTTAATGTTATAATTAAAATAACTTAAAATAAAAAATTAATATTTGAAATGCCTTGTTACGGTATTTAAAAAATGCCTATGAGACAACTAGGGTTTCATCCGAAAAATACCATTTCTTAAAATTTTCTTCGGAAAAAAGGACTAACTTACTAAAGTAAAAAAATTGTGCCGAAACATTAGTTTAGGTCTGGAAAACCTGTTTCTAAGTAATAAAGAAAAATTTTTCAATTTTTATGGAAAAAAAATGTTCAAATTTTTGTTTTTATCCAAATGGCTTAAAATTTTACACATAGCCATAAAATTAAATTCTGAACAACTTATCCTTATAAAATTTTTCGATATTTTGACAAATAAGGGGACTTTCGGTCAACCGACTGAACAAAATTCAAATTTACTGCCAAATAACAAATGAGAATCGGGATCTTTCAATTGTTTCTGAGGTTTTAAGTGATGCAGAGTTGATCTGCGAAATCGATTTTTTTAAAGTCATAATAATTTTTTTCCCATATGTCGCATACTTTCTGGCGGTCACTGTATATCACTAAAAATATACATATCGATGGCTTAGTATGAAAATATCGTATGGCACAAAATATAAATATACAGTGTCTTCACACTAAATCCACTAAATCTTGGGAGCAGCTGATATACGTGGTTCTTGTTGTGGTCTGTAGGGAGCAGCACTGTGCGGATGAAATTTTTGGAACAGCATAATTTTTTATCCAAAGCCACCATAATGCCATTTTCAAAAAAAAATGAAAATACGAGTTTTCATATTAAGCCATCGATATATTTTATTATTTCATTAAATAATTAAACTTAATAAAAATTAAAAAAATATATTTTTGAATTGGTGTCATCTGGTGTCAAAAATGATTATTACAAAGAAAAAAATCTTTATTTACATCTACACTGAACAATGAATTGGTAAAAAAACAGAATGGCAAGTACCAAAAAAATCATTCAAACATGCCATGTTTATTGAATTTTTGACATTTTAGACGTTTTTTGATTTATTATTTAAAAAAATTTCATGATACGCCCAACGCACCAAAATCAATGAATGCTTAATAAGTGTAGTATTAAAGATAAAAAAATTATGCTGGTGCACAAAGCGCATCATATATTTTTTAAAAATAAAATATGAAAAAACCGGTAAAATGGCAAAAAATCAATAAAAATGGAATTTGAGGTTCTTAATTATTATGGCTAATTACATTTGATTTTTACCATTTAATTGCAGAGTAATAAAGATACTTGGACTTATTATAAATGTATTAAAATGGCCTAAATTGAAACTTTAAATTTTCACAATTATGATTCTCTTCGTGGTTATCCAGATTTGTTAAACAAATATTTAATTATTAAAAAAATACAATTTTTTTCTATACAATGCACAAAGATTTTTATAGAATTTAAAATAAGATTATTTATATTTTCTATATTATGGAGAACAACCAAATAATTTTTTCTTCAGAAGTTGATACCTGAGCTGCAATTGGCAAGTGATACGTTCGCTATTATGCTTTTACTAAAAAAGATGTCTGCCTGACTAATTTAATAGTGAGATTCGGATAAAGCCAACGTAAGTTTAAGTCAAGGGTAACTGCATCCAATATAAATATAAAATAGGTGGGATAATAACAATATTTTTGTAAAGTTTATTTTAATAAAAAGAGTAATGTATCTAACGTCTGCATAAATTCGTACGAATGTATATTTAATTAAACATATGTTTTGCGACTAGCAGTATTTAGAGACATAGTCCAGAAAACTAAGCTGAAAAAAGTGCAAACCTCGCAATTTTTTTTTAAATGCATAGATTTGCATGAAAATTTCGGATTTAGCTTAACTTACCCTTTTCTTCTTTATTATGCCGATGAGCGCTCTTTGTTTTTTAAGGGTGAAAAGTACCGTTTATTGCAAAAACCTTTAAAACTTTCATATTAAAGCCTAAGTCACAAAAAATGTGTCTTATATAAATTAAAAAATAGTATTTAATTCTTTAAAACATTATTTAATATTTCAACCATTGAAAATCAAACCTGATTATGATTTAAAAAAATTAACATATTGTCACAGAGATGAAATTAAAGAATGTGACTGCTTAAAAGTATTACTCATAAAATGTTGTAAATTTTTAATCCTCAAAAATCCACTCCTTACAATATTACAATGCAAAAAATAGTACAAAACTTCGGATTTTTTAAAGAATGCATCGAATCGCTTTTAGCATGCTCCAAAAAATTGTTTTTTCAAGCATAACTCCTTCAGTTTTTGTGATGAAAAGTTCTTTAAAAAACCATTTTGTTGGTTTTTAAGAGCTATAAGGTCCTATATATTAAAACTGTTTAAAACCCTTACTTCTTTACAGAGGTGGGTTTAAAGAGCTAAAACAAGGTAGTGATCGTCTATACACACGCGTTGTAAACGTTTATATCTTACTTAATTTTCGTCATTCAGTAAATTAAAAATAAGGAAAATATTTGTAATTCAAAAAGCTACAATTTAATACCTTAGTAATTTTTACGTATCTCCCTTAGTTTTCCAGTTATATTTAAGAAAAGGTAATTTTTTTATTAAAATTCAGAAATTTGATGTTCACTTGCACCTCCATTTTTTTAAAACTAAGCATTTTAAATCGGTTAAAATTTTAGAATGTATTTATGATACATAAATAAAGAGAATTTAAAAAGAGTTACGACTTATATTAATTAGGGTGGTACTTAGGAGGTGGTTTTCAAAGATTTTTGCACTCAAAAAATTTTGGTCTAACCTTATTTTAATCATAACTCTCTTAACTTTTATGATACATATTTTTTTTTAAAGAAATGTCTCTGCTAATGCTTCAAAAAAGTTATAATTACTTTCCTCAAAAAATATGTAGATTTTGAGTTAGATTTTTGCCTTTGAAAATCTAAAATTTTGTGTTCGATAAATAACAGCTAACCTTTAACAAACCACAACAAAAAAAAATTATTCGTTTTTTAAAAGCTATAATTTTGTTATTTACAGGTTTTTGATTAAATGCATACTTATCGAGTTATTTGCAAAAAACGATTAAAAACGTTGATTTTATCGACGAAAAACTTCGACTTTCGATCGCGAATAACTCGAAAAGTATGCATTTTACAAAAAAATGCGTAGAACATTTTTTGCTTAGAAATAATTTTTCTATTAATACCTATGGTCAAAATATTAAAAAATTTTAGCCCAAAGGTAAAGGCGACCTTCGGCATGATATAGATTTTGATCCTTGGACTATTCCCTACCTACTGTCAAAACTTCAAGTCATTCTATGCATTTTAAAAAAATTGCTACGCAAAATGGTTTGTTTTCAGGACTAACAACCTACATCACGTTTATTACTATACTGAGAACCACTAAACACATACCCATTTGGCAACACGGCTCGCGACTATGGCGCGCCGTTATCATCGACTACACTTCACCGACGACGATGGGAACACCTCGCATGCCGTCGCGACGAGACAGACGGTGGCGAGCCGGATTTACACCAGGAAAATTGCAATGCGAATATTCGAGAATAATACACTAGCATGTTAGGGCAATTCGCTATCACTGTCTAGTTTAGCCAAGTGAAGCGACAGAAAGACGTATAGCTAGTTTCTCTTTGAAATTTACTGTGAAAGAGAGATAAAACATCAAAAGCTGGGCGGTTGGTTATTGTTTGTAATACCAGAAGATTGCGCCACAATAAT
Source organism: Listronotus oregonensis (assembly GCA_019359885.1). NCBI lineage: Eukaryota > Metazoa > Arthropoda > Insecta > Coleoptera > Curculionidae > Listronotus > Listronotus oregonensis. Next base: position 162,464 of record JAHBCN010001301.1, on the reverse strand, counting down.
GGGCGTAAATTAGTACCTTACCGCTGCACGTTGTCTCGAGTGTAAAAATGGTCATTTGGTATTGGTAAATAGTGGAAAGGCTGCTCCGATATAAATGCAACATGCACTTGATGTAAATAGGTAAGAATTAGTTTTAATGTTAGTAATGACGAATATAATACATATGGTTGGTTAAAAGTAGCAAATGAGCAGAATAGGTTTCAGTAAGTGGTAAAGTAATAATTGCAAATGGTATCGGTAAACGTTCTAGGTTTGGTTTTGATATTCAGGTGGCAACACGTCGCAATCATGATGTATGTAAAAAGGGCCAGTGAGTTGTAACCGAACGTTGTAATATAATGCTCGCTACGAGCATTACAGTAACCCGTTCAGTTCATCACCACATCGTAGCGAAGGCTCGCGTTTGAATGCTCGGATCACGAGTGATCCAGCATTCGTCTTTACACAGTGTCGTCGAAAATGTCAGACATGGAGGTCGCGTCTGCATTTCTGCTAGTACGCTACTGTTATTTTAAGACGAAAAAAAAGAAAAAAAAAGGCGTTTGGATAACGAATTTGTACTGAAGCAGACAACAAAACTTTATTAAGCATTCTTCTACATCTATCCCCATTTTATCCGCCAGTTCCTTCCGTGCGTCTTTTTTTTAATTTGTTTAAATAATCCTTATGACGAGAATTTTAAAGATTTGCTTCTTCTTTATATTTGTCAATAAAAAGCAGTATTTTCTTACGATCCCACTGCATCCTGATTCACACAAAATGCAAAACCCAAAAAAATGAATTTTATTTAATTAATAAAATAAGGAAAAACGCGACTTTCCCATACACTCGCAACGAACAAACTAATTCACTGATTGTCTAGCGCCAAACACTTCCAAGGGATTTACGAAGAAACCGACAACCCGATGAAGCAGTTGCGAGCGCGAGCGCGAGCAGCTCGTCGCGAACGGCTAAGCTTTCTGTATTCATTGGGTGTAATGATCCATGTGTAACATCTTACATTACAATGTTTAGTTACAAGTCAGTCGCCGCCTTAACAATTAATCGCAAATCTGTTTTTGTTCTTTATCTTGGGACAGTCTACAGCCTAAATACTAACGTGTCGTGGTTGTCTTAAGTGAAGTAGGAGGAAGTTTATTAACACGGGACATAGAGGTTTGGAGGCATACTAAAAATAAGGAAGCAAACAAAATGGAAAGTTCTGGTTAGTTCTGGTTGGCAGAGTTTTCCTTTAGCCTGGGCACTCTCGCAACCATATTTCAAGCGGAGGTATTTGCTATTGAAATGTGTGCTAGATCGCTGGTTGATCGGCACTGCATACGTAAGACAGTTAAAATATTATCCGATAGTCAAGCAGCTCTTAAGGCTTTTGAATCCAGCCGGTGCAATTCGAAAACCGTCTGGAATTGCAAGGATGCGCTGACCAAACTAGATCAAAACAATAAGGTTACACTACTGTAGATACCTGGACATACCGGCCTAAAGGGTAATGAATTCGCAGACCTCCTTGCCAAAAGGGGGGTGAAAACAAAATTTACAGGGCCGGAACCGGTCATCTGTATATCTTATGGAATGGCCAAGCAGTTCATATCAACTTGGACACAAAGAGAGCATCTTCGGTACTAGCATGGACTTCCGGGTCTCAAGACACTCGAAGGCCTTCATAAGCCCACCGAACCAACAATGTACTGTCAAACTAATGGAACAATCAAGGGTACATTTTAAAACTCTAGTGGGACTGTACACGGGACACTGCAGATTAAAATACCACATGCACAAGATCGGCCTAGCGGAAGACGCCGAGTGCCGCATGTGCATGGACGGAGATGAATCGGCAGAACACATACTGTGTTCGTGCCCAACAGGATCATCAGATTTATTAGGAGTCTGGACCTGGTGGGAGAAATAGAAAAGGGTGTGAGCCACAATAGACCGATCGGTCGCGGTGGAAGGGTGTTATACCCACTCACTTTAAACCTACCTTCCTACCTACCTAGTTCTGGTTTTGGGCTTTGCTAGATGCACTGAAATGGATGCATGGGAGTAAATACGCGTTACTCTACTGGAAGCTGTTAGACTCTGTTAGAGGATAAATTAAATCAGTCCATTTCTCGGAGCAGAAGCCCTAATAATACATATGAAAGAGCAACTTGTAAAAGAAGGGTAATAAATAGGGGCACAGTATTACCAGCAGTATCTGATTTGGGATACATACAGAGTATATAGAATAAAACCGGTAAGTACTACCTGGCCCAAAAGAGGAATCTCATCTTTTTCGATGCTGCTGGGGCTATGAATTTAATGTGTTTGTGCAAATTAATGTCATTCTCGAAAGTAATTTCCACAAGATTTAATGACGTTAAACATATTACGTTTTGGTAACTTTATTCTTAAGTGTGCAATCCGACAATTGCCATATTGAATTATTAAATAAAGCTTATGGTTTAAGTGTTATTTTGGTTTGTGTGGGTCAGGACTCAGATGTGCCGCTGGTCACAATAATACACATCTTCTTCGTATAATTAATAATAATGACTATAATATGCCCTGTTGCTTATAGAACCACCCTAATTAAGGAAACCTAAGATCAAAACAAATTAAGAAAAAAAAGTTATTAAAACAAATACATTAGTAAAAAATATGACAGTATACAATAGCATAAGCATAAATAGGATGATGTTTAATTAATTATTTAAAAAAAATACATCAAACAAAAATGTATATGTGAGACAAAACAATCATATATAAATAATTAATAGGTAGTTAGCTAGCACTTACAATTAGTAAAACAAGTAATGATTAAAGGAGTAATAGACCCAAAAAGAGAAAAAAATAATTAAAATAAAATAAAAAATAATATTTAAAAAAACTATTAACAAATCAGTGGAGAACACGACTTGCAAGCAGAATACCTTTTAATCTTCGGCGGAATAATATACTAAAGTGAGAAAAAATAATTAAAATAAAATAAGAAATAATATTAAAAAAACTAGTAACAAATCAGCAGAATGCCTTTTAATCTTTTGCGGAAAGCAGCAGAACTATGGATATGTATTTCTAATTTCTAAGTACTTAATCAAACGCCGGACTAGCTCGAGATTAGGTAATTAGGAAGTTTAACTCGTACCTCTCCTTCCTCAACGCTGAGCCAGCCTAACCCAAATAAACGGGTCACATGATCAAATTTTTAAATATAACTAAGCTGAGACAGGCATTTTGTCACTTCTCAAGACTGTCCCTATATCTCTGTAAGAAGGCAAGTTAGTAAACAACATCGCATCAGCTTAAAGGAAGAAAGAACCAGTGAGTCTGTTAAAAAAGTCTTTAAGTAGATATAAGGTTTAATTTGGCATAAGCATTTTCTTTTGAATTGGAGATGATATACGTGAGTATAGAAAACCGCAAATCAAAATCGATATTAAATCCAAGACTTTTAAGGTATCGACAGGTTTAAGAGTAAGTATAGTAAATTAGGTACAGTTATTACTAATTTATGGGCCGTAGCCACATTGTGATAACTTGCAGGTCTTGATTAATTTTACTAACAAAGGGCGCAACATTGGAAAGAGAAAAATAAAAATAAATTTGGGTATCATCAGCATATAAATCTGAGGAAACTGCGATAATACTTCAAGTGGTTTATATCGATCTCCAGGGGTCGACTACGATCTGCAAGGCGCTCATGTCACATTTGAATTTGATGAATTTACAAAAATTTAATATAAGGTAACCAGAGGGTCTACGCAAAACTAAAAAAACGTAGCAAGAGGTCGACGAGAAAAAAGTTTGGGGACTAACCGCTAACCAGAACAACCCAATGGTATTAATGTTTAACTAGTTTTCAATTTAGGAATCGAAAATGTTTTTCTTGAAGGAGTATGTTTACTAAAAACAGTACGATGAAGTTTGCAAATTATTTTTTTTGGCGAAATTCGTATTTGCAATTAAAACATTTAAAAAATTACTACAATTACTAGATAATGACATGGTATAATCCTAACTTTCTTAATGATAACGCAAGACCACATGATATTAAAGATAGGGAGCTTGTTAAACCTTCAGTTTCCTTAGAGTTAACGTATACAGGAGGTAACTATCTTAAAAATGTTAAAGGCACTGTAGACGAAAAGGATAATAATAGAAATTTTTTAAGTGATTAGAATTTGACATTTTTTAGTTTGCTAAAAACATTCATGGGTAAATTTTAGTCACAGTCGGTAGTTAGGTACGTACAGAGCAGATGTTTATGTGAGATGTCGATACAACGTTTAAGAAAATGCATCATAACTATTGAATCATAACATCTAACAATGCGCATGGCCAAATTAGATAACAATATTGTTGATACTTGAGAGGTTAACGGAAAAAGGAATTTGTCTCTCTGTGCAAGCCCATTATATGTCAAGTATATGAATTTAACGGCTCTTTGATGATTATTAGATCGAATTAGAGACAGCAAATTGATGATTGCACAATCTCTAAAAACGGTCATAGATAATCAGAAAATAAATTAGACGCAATTATGAAACTACATTAATAGAAATACCCATAAAGAAAATACGGAAGCAGTAAAGGCTAAAATACGTCTTACTCGTAGTTTGCATGATCATATTTATATTTTTGCTGACGATGTACCATCCACTCATTGACGTCTTTAAAAATTTTAAACTATTTTATCTAAAAAAAGTAAGACATGGGATCCAGACTAAATTTATTTATTGGCATTGAGGGGAAGAGAAAAATTCATTTTGTAATTTGCGAAAAACATTTTTTTTTGGTGCTCCCCAGAAAAAATCGGACTTTAAAAAGCAAATCTTCTATTTGTGTTTTTTTTTTGAATTTGATCAAATGTTATTATTGTCAGATCCCAAATTTCGCATTTATCTTAAAATTGGAGGCATTTAAAGTATTTGCATAAGAAAATTGTTGAGTGAAAAAAATTCAACTGGCTATGGTTTTTAGAAAAACATCGATAATTGTGCAGAACCTGGATTTAAAGATAAAATTTGTTCAAATTTACGAAAAAAAAAATACAAATAGAAGATTGGCTTTTAAAAGTCCGATTTTTCCCTGTGGAAGCACCCAAAAAAATGTTTTTTTTTCGCAAATTTCAAAATGAATTTTTTATATACCAAAGTGTTTTCCTTGCACCATTAGCACATCCTAGAGACGCTAATGCATCCACCCTAAAATATTTAATTTCTTAAGCCAGTCTCTAAGCCTGATTTAAAAAACAAGCACAAAAAAATACGACATAAAACATATTTTTACTGGGACACCTTATTTATTAATTCGTTTTTAAAATTAATCAATTTTTTTGGATAAGTACCAATAAAAAGTATTTCGTATTCATTTTTAGTAACACCACAATTAATTCAAATATTTGAATTAACTTTTACCAAAATGTATTTAAGCTAGACTTTGACAAAATATTGACGTTTGGTGTTCTGACATTTTTGGGATTTATCGTTAAGTTCTGGTTATCTTTTTATATTTTTTAGTTAAAGTCGTAAAAATCGAAATCATTTTTTTAAATATCCTTCAGAATTAGAAGAAAGTAAGATGACCATGTACAATAATTGGTTCAGACAGGGTCAGTTCTGACTAGTGATGGAAGATTTCCGGAAATTAATATTTGGAAATATTTCCGGAAATATATCAGGAAACTTTGGAAATATTTGGAAAAATTGGAAATATAGAAGTAAAAACTACAAAACTTAAAAAACTAAACATTTAATAAAAGTTTATCATAGGTTATACCATAAATGATCAGATTTGGAACGACTTATATTTCCGAAGTATTCAGAACCAGGTAAAAAATATCTGGCTCAAAATCTAAGTACGAATGATATTTGGTTAATAATTTATCAACAATAGAAAACACAGTCGTTACTGAGGTAACAATGGACGACACAATTGATAGAACCGTAAACTTACAGATTTTTGAGCCAGTAACTTTTTTCGTTTTATCCGATAAAAATTTCGATTTTCGACATTTCAAATGGGGTTATTTAATTCGTAATCGTAATAATATACGTACTTTTTCGAAAATTATTTTTTTAATGTGAAATTTGTACTGCACAAAAGTATAAGAAATATATAATTTAAAATATTTCCATTTCCGTGGAAATATTTCCACTGGAAATAGAAGAAAGCGATGCTATTTTCAAAAAAACATGTATTTTTAACAGATTTAATTTTGATACTTGTAATTTTTGGCAAATAGTATTGTTAAAAGGTATTTTATTATTACCTACCCGCTTGCAACTTATTCGTTCTAAAACTAAAAAAAATAAATCTTAATGGTAGTGTCCCACGTTTGTCAAAATATATTTTTATTGAAAAAAAGACAAAGAGGCAACCAAAATTATTTATCACCACAGTTTAATGTACTAAGATTTCCATAAATACCGTGTTTCAACATCTCAATCGTCGAGCCCAGGCGAGATTATCGTTTTTATGGCGATACGGATTTATATACAAACGGGATTCTATTTTTAGGTTATAAAAATTTATAATTGCGGCTAGTAACAAAAATTACTGGCGCCATTGACCTTGGCTGCGCTTATTCTCTGTTGGTAAATGTTAAACAAGCCCGGTTTCGGTCTGTAAAAAAAAATGGCCAATAGGATATGATATTCAAGAATATCCGATCTGCTCGGCTGGTTTTAACTTAAGCGCCGAGGTTAGTGGCTAATTAAAATTTGCAAACTTTAGTGAAGAAATATTTAAGGAAATCCCCTGAAATCAGTGTCGGATTCAATAATTATCATATTAGGAAAATTTTTATGTAAAAATAATAATCAATGCATATAGGGCACCCCCATCTAAACAATATGATATTAAAAAAAAAACAATAAAGTATTTATTTTTACAATTGATTAAATTTTTAGCCTGTCGGTTTTAGCCAGCCTGTTTTTGGACCTTATGAATTTTTGCTCAAATTTGTGGTTTTAACATTTAAAGAGTTAGTTTCAAAGTGCTTTATCTTAGCAAACGATATGCCTTGAGTGCAAAAATAAAACAATGAACATATGTCAATGCATTTTTTTACCTTAAAATTTTTGTATTTTTTTTAATATAACTCAAAAACTATTGATTTTGGACAAAAAAATGTATATAATCAAAATTGATAGTCTAATAAAACTACGTCAGTTTTTGTATACAAAATTTTTTGTAGCCCTTTTAGTTTTTGAAATATTAACAATTTAAATTTAAAATAAAAACGCAAATATCTCAAAAAGCAAAAGAGTTACGAAAAATGTGTTAAACAAAAAATATGCCTTTTAGCAAAGATAATACTACTACGGATAAGATAAACCATTCAATGCTATATTTTTGATACCCCTAATGGACTTTGGCTAACGCGAGCCGATGTCCATCGAGAGATTTTCGCGCTATCCTTGAACGAAAGTTAAACAGTGTTGCCGGCAGGCCTTTACTATTGGCGTGATGAAACGCGACTAGAAAAAACACAATCCGTTTAGCCGCCCGCTTTCGCTACTTCGTGTTCCGAATAAGGTACAAGCGACAGACATTGGCAATGTCGCACGGTTTGTTTCGCTGGGGCAGGGGTTACCGACTTAATTTTATTCGCATTTACGGAAGCATTGATATCTTCGAACTGATTCAAAACGCCCCATTTAAATGAACCATCTATTCGTAGTAGTATTATCTTTGCTTTTAGTAAGCTCTATACAAAAGCTAATGTATGTATTTTTAATAAAATAAGTAATAAAGGAAATATAAGTAAGAAAGTGATTTTGACCATAAAAATTTCGCTGTTTTTTGGTACAAGTAAGTATACTAGCTCCGATCCATCTATAAATTAATTCAAAATGAATAGAACATTCATTAAATGAAACAAACTAATACACATGTGCCTCGAGGCAATGGGGGATAACATGGTGGCACGGATATTTTATTTATTTCTTTTGGTCCAATAACTGTACCCATTCCGATCTACTTTAAACTTTAACTAAAATAATTTAAACTTTATTTAAATTTTAAGATGGGGGCAAATTGTAAGTATTTTCGAAAAAGTAAAAAACATCGCAATTTCCTACACTTTTTATGTTTTTCTCTGATTTTGTCAAATGACATTTTACCATTTTACAATGAAACCTGGTTTACATGCGATCGTAGCACCATGTTCTTTTAAGGGAGTACCCAAAAAAACGTGACAATAGGCAGAGGCAGGGTCAAAAATGGACACAATAAGCGTAACGTTCTTTATGGACAGCCCATTTTATAAAATGAGAAAAATGGTAAATTACGAGTAAATTGTGCATTTTTGGAACTTGTGATGGGCCCTAAATGTCAGAAAGTTTTTGTATTTCCTTAAGGTCCTGTAAATTTTGTTCTCTATGGATGTTATTGGATCTTGATCAAGAGATCTGTATTTACCTTTCCGAAGAAGTTCGTCTATTTTCCGTGTGATTCCAAGTGATTTTATCCATGACTACAGTGGCATTCCTTTTGTCTGCTGGAAGAATTTCGATAGTTTTATCATGTCTTTTTAAGAGCTACTAATTTATATTGACTAATATTGGTGGGGTTACTTTGTTTTGTTTCCAAAATCGTTCTAACTTTCCATCGAAATTCTTCCGCATCTGGTCCCTGAAGTCGTATTGTTTCTACACTACTAATCATCTCTAAAGTCGGTGTATGTTTTGGGGCTATGGCAAAGTTTAACCCTCTTCCTTAAAGATGTTTCACTATTTCCAAAAAAGTTTGGGAGGACATGTTAATTATAGTCTTTTTGTTGACAGTCTGAGTGGTTGGTTGTTTACCGTAAAGTCTGTTTAATTTGTTCTGGTGTTTTTTTCGTAAAGCGTCTTTGGCCTTCTCGCATGTTCTTTGTATCTTTTGAAAAATGGAGTTATAGTCGTCTTCCTGTAAATGTTCCTTAATTTCTTCATATCTTTGGGTAACTTCTTGCTGAGCTGTGATCTTTTCCATCGGTAGTAGTTTATCTAAGATCGGAGCAGAGATTTGCTAGTTTCTCCGAGAATACGCTTAGCTCTTTCCTCTGGCATTTAAATCCCAAACCACTCTACAAAGAATTCTTAATAAGACGAGATTGGACCACAATGTTTCAAACAATGACTGTATCTACCAAATTTCCTGCGAATGTGGTGAGGCATACATAGGGGAAATGAAAAGACCGCTCGAAATTAGAGTTAAAGAACACAAAAAACATACGAAACGAGGAAGTCAGGGATTGTTGAACACGCTTGATCAAAAAATCAAAACAACACCACATACAATAGTCGGAAGCAAAAATTGTTTATAAAGAAACCCACTGAAAAAAAAAAACATTTAAAGAAGCTGTAATAATTGCAAGCATCCAAAATGTATTTAGCAAGCCTAGTATCGATATTTCCGAATATCTAGCAACCGTTGCTAAATCGTGAAAAATCGGTCAAGCTTCGGTAAACAACGGATAGTATATAAGTCGTAGCTTTTAAGAATAGTTTTTAGTGTTCACTTAAAAACGGTTGGAGATACATCACAAATTGAAACATGTATCAATTAACAAATAAAGACAATGGAAGTCTAAGATTTTAGTGTTTTTGAAAGCATAACATTTTCAAGAAAACATATTTAAATGTATTTCAATATAAATCATTTTCTCAGGTATTCTTTCAGATTCTACACAAAAAAAATATGTCCTACTCGAATATTATTATTTCATAATACCATAGTTACCAGACACTTTAAACGGTTATAATACCCTAGGGCATTAAAAGGCCCCGGGGCCCTCCGGCCCCGGGGAAATTTTTGGGCCCCCGACACTTTGAAACCCCTTTTTTAAAAAAATAATTTTATCAAATTTTTGTTTTAAAATTCTTTTTATTTTAATAAATTTTAAAATTAAATTAAATTATATGGCATGGGGGAACCCGTAACCCAAAATTCTTGAGGCTTATTGTTATTGTTTTTGTGATAAGTTGGATAAAGAAACACAGAATTGTAATGAGTAAAGACATGTATAATATGCAGAAAATTTAACTTCAGTATATAATAACTAACAAATTATTGAAATGAATCCAACTAACATTTTATACATTTTAAATAATCACATAACTTATAACAAACATAATGACATATGAAATACTAATGAGATTTATGTAATTGAGATTTTCCACTGACAATAGTTTGTAGTTGTGGACTAATTTTACTTGTACCAATTATTAAAAGAGATTTAAGATGCTCATCAGTTAATTTCGATCTGTAAACATTTTTTGTGTACTTCATTTTGGAGAAGGTTTTCTCACACAAATAAGTAGTACCAAAAACAGAAAACAGACCACGAGCAAATTTATGCAAATTATCAAATTGTGTCAGTGGAAGACTCTTATAAAATTCCAACAAAGATGAGTTTTGATATTTGTTCTTAATTATATCACTGCATTGTAGATCAATCATTTCCATTTGAAGTTCCGGGGCTAGGGTTTCAATGTCAGTATCAAAAGGATTCTGAAAATCTTAATTTGATTCGCAATGGCATCAAAGTCCGAGAAACGAGTATCAAAATTTATCTTCAAAGCACTCAAAGTTTCGATTGCAAAATCGATAGGAAACTCAGTCTCAGTAGTGTGGCTGAATATTTCACATGTTTTAAAATGTGAAAAACATTTACTTCGTAGTTGTGATTGAAACAGTCTCAATTTCTTCCGGAATGATTTGATATTAGTGTATAAATCAGGAAGATGCTGGTTTTCTCCTTGCAATCCCAAATTCAGTTCGTTCACATGTTTTGTCAAATCAACATAGAATGCTAACTTCCACAGCCATGCGTTGTTTTGTAATTCAGTAAGAGGGCGATGCTTTTCATTCAAAAAAATTTCGATCACTGCTCGAAGTTCAAAAAAGCGCTGAAGGACTTTCCCACAACTAAGCCAGCGTACGGCAGTATGATAAGGTAAGTCAGTTTCTCCAATCTCTTCAATAAATTGTCGGAATTGTCGGTGATTCAGCCCAAAAGATCTGATAAAATTAACAGTTGATATGACTGGTTTCAGAACGTCAGACATATCCAAACATTTTCCGCACAAAGACTGTTGATGAATGATACAATGTAAGACTAATGGTTTTGAACCACCGTCATTTTCTACAGCCTTTGACACAAGAGCGACCACTCCTTTATCTTTCCCACTCATGTTTTTGCCTCCATCAGTTGTAATACATTTCAAGTTTTTCCATCGAAGGTTCTTTTGATTAATGGCCATTTCAACTCCTTTAAAAATATCTGTACCAGTAGTTGTGCCATGAATACTATACATATCAAGAAGTTCTTCGTGCACTTCATAGCTTTTATCTACTCCTCGAATATAAATCAACACCTGAGCAGTATCTGACACATCCGTTGACTCATCCAAGGCCAAAGAAAACCACTCAAAATGTCCATTTTTGTCGAACAGTTGAGAGGATATATTTTCAGCGATGTTTTCTACCCTTCGAGCCACAGTGTTTGCTGACATACTGACAGTTTTTAATAAATTTACCTTTTCAGGGGACATTTCTTCGGCTACTGCAATTATGCATTCTTTGATCATTTCTCCATCGGTGAATGGTTTTCCACGTTTTGCAATTTCAAGAGCCACACGAAAGCTGGCACGAGTTGCAGCCTCTTGTTCAGTTTTGAGTTTTGTAAATGAAGATTGCTGCGATTTCAATCCGCGCTGCATAGCTTCGAATTTTTCTGTCCGCAAACTTCCTGTATATTTTGAGTAATTTTGAAAATGTTTTGTTTCATAATGACGTTTAATGTTATATTCTTTGAGAACGGCTATGCTTTCATTGCAAATCAAACATAGCGCCTTGTTACTGGACTCAATTACGAAATACTGAATGTTCCACTGATCTTTGAATTTTCTGCATTCACTATCAATTTTTCGCTTCTTTTCCATACTACTAATTCACACACAAAAGCAACAATTCAAATCAAAATACTGTTATAAAGATGTCTTAAACTTAAACACGCACAAACACGTTTTAAGGAGGTATGCAATATTTTATTTAACAACAGTGTCATAGGAACTGACTTGTGGTTGCGCCACTAGCCTTCTTATATATTCCAATTACTGCCATCTAGAAGTGAGTGGAAGACACCAGAACTTTCTCGAACCAACGAGATTATTCTGTACGTGCTATTAGCGCCATCTGTTAGCGATAGAAGGTACTACCTATTTCCGCTTGTGTCCACCAGATGTCGTGTCACGTTACTCCTCATGGCTCGTACTCTACGACTAATCTAGAAATTACAGATAATGACAGGAAAATTAATAATATGCAGTGTTGCCGTTTTGCGGACTTTAGTCCGATTTGCAGCCTTTTTAAACGTTGTGTACTTTTTCGGACTTTTTTTTCATCAGTGGACTATTTCACTTCTTACCACCGGCAACAATGATAATATGGTTTTGGCCTCGGAACTTACTGGAGTAATCAGTATGGCCCTAAGGCTGGAAAGTTTGGAGACCCCTAGGGCATTAAAGAAGTTTCTAACGCCCTCGGGCATTAAGAGAAATAAATAAAAAAAATTAAAGTAACAAATTTTTATTAACGAAAAAACCTTATTTATCATTTATATTATATTATTTATTCATATCCTTTGGATCCTTGTTTTAGATGCTGGCCCAACTTGTAATATTTTGTAATTTCTATATTTTTTATTAACTATTAGTGTCTTTTCTTTAAGAGTCCACTCGCGCCGCGAAAATTGGATCCAATTTGGGGTTCGGGGCATAATGTTTTTCTCAAAAACGGTATAAGTTATCAATAATTTTCAAAAACTATATGAAAGCCAACATTTAAATCTGGGCTTCTGCTGTAATAGTTTTTTAAATTTGGATTTAGTGTTTAATATTTCCTGTGTGAAAGTGACCCTAAAATCGGTTATGTTCAGATACTATTTTCTCTTAACTTGACTCATATTTCAAAAATCCGTTACAGCAGAGGCATAGATTATTTCCTTACCTTTAAAATGGTGTATAATTTATGTCATTTAAGTGAAACATAGTTACCGAAAAACGTTTTCTCCTGTAGGCTTGCAATCGGAAACAACATCGCATCGAAACACCGAATTTGGAAGAACCTAAATAAAATATAATATTTTTAATGCGGCTATACGAAAATTGTGGTAGTGGGAGTTTGTTAGTCTCCGCCCAACATCTCGCGTCCTTTCGGTCGACCCCTAAGGTGTAGCGTAAATGCACTCTTAACATTGAAAATTTCGTCCATAGGGAATTAGGAGGGAAATTTTCCAGACTATAATTAATATACATAATTAGTATTTTAATATAATTTACAACAGCAATTTGAACATATTAAGTCCTGGCAATATCCTAGTAGCACTGTCTCGTGGATAGTTTTTACATCATTATTTTTCATCCATTTCCCACACCTTTCATATTATTTATCATAGGCGTCTTTAGACTTCTTTGGAATGGGATTATTAAAAGCTTTGGCAGCATTCACAGCAATTCTATCCGGAATCAACGGAAAATCCATAATTTTATATGAATTTCAGTTTTGACTTTGACACAACACAACAATAAACATTTATTTGTAAGACTGTTGCCCTCGGAGGCATAAACATCTTCATAATGCCCTTAATACATATTAACTATTAGGATGGATATTTTACATTTTTTAATATAAGGAAAACCACAAATATGGCCCTGTTCAGTCCTCCTTGTATGACCTTGTACCCTTTATCCATTTTACAACTGCTTTATTTTCCGTCTTTAATATAAAATGATCCAAACAAGAAATTCAAAAGGAATTTCAATAATTTAATACTTCTGTATTTACTGTGCCAAGCAGCTGACATCGACTTACAATCCTCATAAACACGAATAAAAGAAAATCTGACATTGGAATCTGGTGGAATATTTTTGAAACGATTTATCCTTAAACTGATCAACGCACGCCCATCTGTAAATGTCACATTTTTGCAGCTGGTTAATGCCTTTTCAGATAGTACATAAAGAATACAAAGTTTAGATATAGAAAGCCACACGTTTAATTGGGTTTTCCGTTTCTACCTGAGATGACCAGTTTTGTCAGGACCGTAACTAGCTATAGTAAGTAACATAGATAATGCAACATCTTGAATTATTTATTAAATTTTGTTAAAAACTTATTGGCTATCATGGAAGTATACGCTGATAAAATTTTAAAGGCATTCCGAGCCGTACCTTTTTGTAAATGCTTTTTTTCATATCAGGATCCGAACAATATGAACATGTTTATTTAATATTCAGTGATTTTTCTGTGTTGGATCTGTTTCGTTTCGTTTATTTCATTGTTGTTTTATTGCATTATCATGCCAAGAGTTCGCAGACGCGCTAATTTTCCCAACTTTCCGAATTTGGAAGTGGTTGGATAATCGGGTTACGTGAAGTCGGATTTGCTTTTAGAAAATCTTAATCGGTGAATCAAAACAAAGCTACTGTAATAAGATGTTGTCGAGAGTGTACATTTCAGCAAAAAAAGAATGAGTGTGAATGAAAGACTAGCATGATGGGATGAATGAAAACACCAAGATTGACTAAAACTTGGTTCAAGCGCACTGCGCTACATGTATCTGATGCAAATCAAGTTGGTTTTTCCCTATCTTTTTTCCTACAAAAGCCATACAAAACAAAATATTTAAACCAAAAAAGAAATAAAAATTTTCTTACAAGCTATCTAAGCACACTTCATACATAGGCGTTTGTAAGGTCATCCAGGAAATGTCCCAAATAATTCTAAATTAAAAAGCATTATATTCACCAACTGTCCTCATGTCCTCTTGCTTGCCTGTCTCCCTGAGTCCTGAATAAGGAAAACTGGGAGAAATTAAATATGTATATAGTATTGTTAATATAATGTTCCTGTAAATACTTTAAGTTATGAATAAAGCATATTTTGAGTTGTGTTGAGTATCGTTATTGCATATATAAGGCATATATAAGGCATTATAACTAGCACTTAGGGGATCAATTTTCAAACAAGGGCATTGCCAACTAGTGGTTTGATGCTGTCGGAAGGGCGATAACAATGAGGGCAGTTATCGCCAAATAAGGTCTTTTGGGCTGTTTTCAAACGTCCCCATCTTGAACTGCCTCTGACCCTAACATCGTCGGCAAGGTTGTATGGAGTAAAGAGAGACTTGAATGGAATATGGAATGGGACTCAGTCATGTTCAGCGATGAGTCCAGATTTTTTGGGCAAACATAATGGCCGTGCAGGAATAAGGAGGAGACGTGGTGAAAGATGGAACGTCCAATTTTCCATCGAACGTGGTTATAAACAAAATATTTAAACCAAAAAAAGAAATAAAATTTTCTTTAAACTTATCTAAGCACACTTCATACATAGGCGTTTGTAAGGTCACCGGAAATGTCCCAAAAATTTTAAATTAAAAAAATATTATATTTACCAAAGGGGACAACAACTGTCCTCAGCTCCTCTTGGCTTGCCTGTTTTCTGAGTCCTGAAAAGGAAAACTGGGAGAAATTAAATATGTATATAGTATTGTAAATATAATGTTCCTGTAAATACTTTAAGTTATGAATAAAGCGATATTTTGAGTTGAGTTGAGTTGCAAGAAGGCCGAAATCAGAGTTAGAAGTATTGGACGCCAAAGACAGACTACAGAGCGACAGTATCGTTATTTAAGGCATTTTTAAAGGAAAAAAGCACTTAGAGATCAATTTTCACAACGGGGGCGTTGCAACTAGTGGTTTGATGTTGTCGGAAGGGCGATAACAATGAGGGCAGTTAATCGAAAATAAGGTTTTTGGGCTGTTTTCAAACCGTCCATCTTGAACTGCCTCTGACCCTACAGCATCGTCGGCAAGGAAAATGGGTAAAGAGAACTTGAATGGAATATGGAATGGACTAGTCATGTTCAGCGATGAGTCCAGATTCTATTTGGGCACACAAATGGCCGGCGGGAAATTTGGGGGAGACGTGAAAGATGGAACGCCCCATTTGGATACAATACACCAAGAAGACATCGGTCACCTCATCCAGTCAATCGGACGATTTAAAAACGAATATGCAGCGAACAGGGAGCTTAAAAAATAAAAACCCCTAAGTGATAAAAACTATCCTTGATTGTGTCATACATTTTTATTATATAGCTAATTGAATGTCAGCCTAAAGTGGTCTAGTACTTAAAACCAGCTTTAGATGCAAAAATACCGCTGTGCCATGAAAAAACGGGACCAACTACCGGTATGCCCTTTTAAATAAAATATTTATATCCTTAATTAATAATATATTATAAATTTATTATATATAATTATATATATAATAATTATAATTTATATTAAAATTAATAAAATAATAATATAAAAAAATTAATATTTAATATAATATTATATTAATTAATATATATATATTTATAAATATATTTTAGAGGATAACTGCGATTAGTTCTGGTTAGACCTACAAAATAGGCATAAAAAGCCCAAGCTAGCCATCTTGGAACAATTATACTCAGTATGCTATCTAATCGATATATACACAATAAATAACGGTTCGAAACAGCATGACTGCCTAAAAACTTTACACAAAATTAATGCAGGGTAGACAAAATACTTACAACGGATAGTAATTACCCTCAAATTAGCAATCCTGACGCAGTCATCCTGTAAAATATGTCAATAAATAATCAGCGCATAGTGAATATTCACTATTTAAAAAGGTATACTGGGTACGATTGGTCCATTTTTTCTTCGATGAGTTGACAAATAAAAACAAATTAATCAATATTTTTAAGAAGTAAACAAATTGAATAAAAAACTAGATTAGTCGTTTTAAATTAGTATTTGATTAAACTGGCCTGCAGTTATCACGTTACGGTCCTGTTTAATTTGTGCTTCTTCCAAAGATTAAAAGAATTATATTTCCATTAGTTTTTACCTATAATACAGATGACTAATAGCTTTTAACGGTTTGGCTGCAGCTTGTGCTAGTAGTGTTAAATTAATTTTTTCTTTTGGCATTTTGGCAGTGTAGAACGCCCATACTAATGCGCAGAGTAACAGGTCGTGCTGACAAAGTTTATAGAAATAACAAATAAGTTGCATCACTTGGGCTTGGCTCTTATTGCGAACGTAGGCTAACGGTAGTGAAGACAGAATGCCCAAAAGCCACTTTTTTAGTCATTTCTATTTTTTAATTATATTGTCGTCTATATAAAATCATAAACGGTAACAGAAATATTTTTTTAAGAATTTTTAAAAAGTAAAAAAATAGATTTTTAAACTTTTTAAAAAATCTCTCTTTAAAAAAGTGACACCTCACCTTCAAACATTTATTTTTACCTTGTAAAATAGCCTCTAGGGGGTGAAAAATATATTTGACCGTGTCCTTCCAGCCAAAAAAAAAGGACAAGAACTTAGTTTTTTGCATGATTTTGAACGCTTAAGATATCTCTACGGACTTCCATTTTTGGTCCGAAAAAACTTCATACTAAGATAATACATTATGACAATTTTTTTTAATATCGGTTTAATAATTTTGGTTCAATAATAGAGCAATTCAATTTCGTTTGAAAAAAAATGGACAATTTTGCAAATTGGGTAGGGTCCAGAATATGGAACTTGGATATTTGAATTTTTTGACATATACTAAAGATTTCAAATGTTTTTTAAGAATGAAAATTGGATCATTTGGCGCATTGGCGCCTCCAGCAACTGTAAAATTTATAAACAAATCTCGCGATTTTTCGGGGGTAATACCAAGAGTGCCTAAAAATTACCGGTAATTTTCATAAAAGCTTGTTATTTATAATTTTACGAGTTCGAAGAATGGAATTTGTATAAGAAGCTTGAATGAAAATTATCTGGTTAATTTTTATGCACGAGCGGTATTTAGGGAGAATATTTCTAGAATGGAGAAATATAGGAGTATTAAACTAATAAAGTGGCTTTTTTGTCATAAAATTTTCAATTTCATGCAACATAATTAAAACTATAACTGAAATCGTTTTTTTAATTACTTTATCTATTTCTTCATCGTGTACATGACCAAATCGATTCATTTTGACTGATTTTGACGTTTCTAATTGACAATACAAACAAACAGGTTCGATTATTCTGTGTTTGTAAGGAAGTAAATACCACGTTGTCTAGGCAACGTGAAATTTCCGCAATTTTTTTTTAATTTTTAACGTGTCTTATGGAAAAATTTATACATGAGTGAAATATTCGATAAAAAATCAATTATGTCAAACTTGTCAATTGGTCGATTGGTTGCCAAAATACAAGCTCTTAAAGTGGACAGGTGTTTACTACAAATCTATAAACAATGGCATATATCAACTTTTTTATTACTTATTTTATTTTATTATCTGAAATAACAGTCTTATTTTTATTATAATTTGAATCAAAATTACTCATCTTGCCGCACTAATGGTGCAAGTTACCAACGCACCTTTAATATGCTTATGATGTGCTCTACACATAATAAAGACAGTAAGTGAACCAACTTACATTTAAATTTTGTAAAGTTTGGTGCTCTCGATAAAAAGTACTGCAAACCCACATAAAAATAATTAAAAAATACATCAAATGTACTGTCAAGTCTTAAATTATAAAAACTACAAGCACATTGCCTTCTTTGAGAGAACCTTTACAATCACAATACTTACTTAGTTGATAAATGTCACATGGGTGCTGTCAAATATTTCAAGGTCAGTTTTAATTATTAAAAATATTTCTATAATAATGTGTTGGGTTTCTGTCTGTATTATTTCCAAATTTCATGTGCTTCAAAAAAAAAAAAAGTTGTTGACTTTCGATTTTCTGTGTGTCCCTCCTGCATCATATTAAAAAAAACTTGCATTAGAGGATTGTAGGATGAGACTGTATTCACCATCAAATAACTAAATGCGCAAAAAATTTCTGCCTCATTTTGGAACATATTCAGAGATTACTGACTTAAAAACTGAAATAAAAGCTACATGCTTTTAACTTACCAATTAATGATCGATAAGTATTATCACTTTGTTTGCCATGGCCAAAAGTCATTAAAAAAATCTTAATTGGCACACAACTACCGGCCTGGCCACGTTGTCTTTGGAATTTCGCCGTTGCACCGCCAACACGAACGAAATGCACGGTCAACTAGATCTGGATTTTACCGCCAGACTGCGGCAGTCTCGACGTGCCCTTGATATTTCTACGCCGTATTGAACGTGGAGTAAATCAATGGCGTAGGTCGCAACTAAACGGGATTTCGTAGGTAGCAGACGTAGGCCCTTAACGACGGTTGTGCCGTCTTGCAGTGGAAAAAAGTGTATCTATCGTCTTTCTATTTGTACTGTAAGGGATGAAAGGGTGTCCTGTCTTATAGTGGAGCGTGATTTTCAATAACATTAGTAGTTGTTTGTATCAGCGATTTTCAAAAGAGGAGTAAGTGATTTTTATTTATTTAAAAATATGCGAAATAATAGGGTCAAATTGAATACCTATAACGGGGAAAAGCAAACAATCGAAAAAAAGCGTTTAAAATTAGTTCAAACACTTTTTGTATTATAATAATTAAAAAAACTATCAAGATGAGCACAATAGGTAGGCATTTAAGCATTATTTAAGGGTTTTTGAAGCTTTACAAAATAGCGTATTAAGTATTCTGCAAATATAACATTCCAAATATAGTACGTTTATGTGGAACGATAACGAAGTTATGATAGGGAGGGAAATAGGCGGAAAGGTATGATACAATTAGGCAGGTTGCCTTTTTTGTGCGCTTTATTATCCCAGAAATTTTACCGCTGGATTGTAATGATGTCACCGCTAAATTTTAGATTAAGAATTATGGATTCGATAAATTTACGCATACATGAATAATGCGCAGGATTTATCGCAAGAAAAAAGAACCCTATTGACTCTATGAAACTTGTTGGGTTGTATGAAAATGTTATATGCCAAAGTTTCTTTCGCTCATTTATCCAGGTCTTTTTTTTTATCTTTCTCAAATAATCTTTCTCCTTTGGACAATCTCTCTACTTTCTATTAACAAAGATTTTCTTTGAAACTTCTTTCATGTCAATTAAAACCCCTTTTAAAATTCTCCATAGTTTTCCCTACTTTTTTCTGGCACTTCCGGATTTTTCACGCTTGAAAAATACTATCCACAGTCGGGATTTTTTTTCCATAAAGAAACCATGTACAATACGTCTAATTGCTTGCTTTGTGTCCTGTGTTATCTGAAGTTTTTTTTTGCCTGGTTGCTTTTTTGATGACGCTATACCTCTCTCTTTTTCTTGTTTGAGAATTCTGTAAACTGTCGCTTTTCCAACTCCGGTCATTAAAGCACATTTTTCAACTCTATCTTCCACACTTAAATCACAGTTTTGCTCATTTGTGATATAATCGAATACGTTTTTAACAATACGCTGTTTGTTTAATGTTAAATGGCCGAGGTGTGCACGTGTTGTTGAACAAGCCATTTTGGGATTTTGGTAAGTGTAAACCGGGATTCAACGGCGCGTGGAATGGCAATCCTGGGTTGACTGTAGGTAAGGTTGGGGTCAAAATAACTAGCGGATGCAGACAGCTCGCGAAAAGTTTTCCCCAAACACGAAAGATTTAGACATCAGTCGAAGTGGGGCGAAGGTATTGATGGGAGAGGAAGGGTTTTTATTTTCAATTTTTAGGTATATTTTTGTGAATCACGCCTAAAATACAATTGGGGAAAATAAAAACCGTTTTAACTAACTAGAACAAACCCATGACTCCCCCCTCTGGCCCCACGAGAATCAGCCAGAAAGGGCGGTCATGGTTAGTTCTGGTTAGATAAAGGGGTTTTTATTTTCCCCAATTATATTTCAGACGTGATAAATCACCTTCCTTTGTCAATTTGGCATGTTTTTATACGATTTCGTGGGGTGGGTATAAAAAAAAAAAGGGAGTAATTTACATTACACACTATGCCTAAAGTGAACCCCGTATAATTCAAACATTTTTTGCCAAATTATTTTTAAAAATTTTTTTTATCAAACATAGTGTATGACACGGCCTTTATTAATATGCTAATTGGATATATTTGGGTTTTTTTTCTGATATAAATATATTCATGAAAAATCGATCTCAAATAAAAAATTGAATAAGTTATATAGCGAAGCGGTCCTTGCGAAAAAAAGACTAAGTTAACACACTTTTTTGCATAAATAACTATTTTTAATAATTTTTTTATTGGTGATGATTTGATAAAAGATAGTCATTTAATTTTCTTATTTATTTATTTTTTTAACGAACATTTTAATACATTATTAATTGTTTGGGATTTTTCTATAATCTAACGTAATAAACAATATTGAGACTCCGTTAGTAGGCAACTAACTACACAACAACAATCGCGCCAAGGCATTCGTGTCGAGTTCGGGCACCGCGTCTGGGAATACTTTTCGCGAGCTGTCTGTATCCGCTAGTGTCGAAATGTGGTCGGGCCTTCCCCCCGGCGCGTAGAATCGCGGTGGATGGGGTTTCAGACGTAGACACGCAGCGGTTGTACGTCGGCAGTGTCGGGGAAAAAATTAAATGACTTGGTTTAATTGTACAAAAAAATGAATCGTTAGCGAACGCGTATCGTTGCTGATGCACCTTTTTTTTATGTTGGGGAAAATACAGGATGGCAAGAGGAAAACAAAACGAAAACAAAAAACAGGGGAAAGTTTCTTTGTACAAAAATCGAGAACATTCTGCAACACAGTTCTGTTTTGAATATTTTACCTCATTTGCTTTTTAATTCGCTTCCGGATCATGAATTAAATTCCCCTTTTTATGGTATGGATCCCGTGGGTTTAAATAATTGACTCGGCTTTATAAAGGGGGAAAAATTTTCCACCACTTCATTCGACCACTCCATAGTGAAAGTACTACGGCACTGACAGTATAACGCGCATAGCCGCGTCGTTGGAGCGGTATGCACGTGCTGCGCGCCAGCGTCCCCACTCCTTTAACCGTGTTGATTTACCGACATATGGGGTCCCCCCCGACCGAAGATCGCCAAGCCTGCCCTATCCGACGGGCGTGAACTGCAAGTTTGGCGCGAGAACTGCCCTCCCGCGCCTTGAATCCGGCTTTACACTATAACACTGTAAGAATAATAAGATCTGCAATTGCATATTTAGAAAATTTTTTGTTTGCCAAATAAGGACTATCACACAAATAATGGCCGTCGGTATGTCATTAGGAAGACAGATTGAATTGGCCCCCAACTTTTTGGAATATTATATTTGTTTTATTATGAAATGACGAATACTTAAATTTATTTGCATTATTTTGTGTTGTTCTCAACAAATAAAAACAGAACATTAAACCGTGCAATCGTTTACAAAAAAAATTTAATAAAGTAAATAATGAAAATATTAGGATAGAAAACCGATATAATTTTAGTTGACAAAACACAAGAAATCGGAATACTTTTAATATTTATTAACCTTATTTGCAATTAAGGATAAATATATCTAGATAAACAGGGTGTAAAAAAGTATTATGCTCACCATTTAAATGGGCGATAGCGGAGCTCAAAACAAGTCAAAAAGTTTATATGACATATGTGTCTAATCTTAACAGATTTTTGTCTAAACGATGTCAAATTTAGAACTTTAGAAGCAATTATTTCTGAAAATCTTAACAATTGACAACTTTTGTCTTATTCGCTTAATAAAATAAACTAAGTTTTAAATGTTTCAATCTACAAATAAAACAATAAAAATATTTTTTTCTCCAATCAAAAAGTCAAAAAATAATTGGCAACAGAGCCACCTAGAAGCCTTGTACGTGAAGTACCGTCAGTTGTATATTTTGCTCACCGGCCCGGACGCGATATTTTTGTTTCTTCTAAAATCGGGAAAATATGCCGATATGTTTTAAATTTACGACATCCGTAGTGCAAAAATCTTATTCTTTAAGCTAAATAAAAAAGTGCTGTTTAAAAACATCTATATATATATATATATATATATATATATATATATATATATATATATATATATATATATATATATATATATATATATATATATATATATATATATATATATATATATATATATATATAGATCATATATATGAAATAAGAGATATAATTTAAATTATAAAGTGGATTTAGGTTAAAAATTATTAAAATTTAAAATTATATTTGAATATCCAAAAAAAATTAAGTATTTTTTTTATTTTTTTACGTTATTTAAAATGTAAAAAAAGAAATTTTATGCCATTTGTAGCTATAAATCATGAAATTTGGCACAGTGGTAGTCTTTAGCAGTGGCTAGAACCTAACGAAGTCCGTTTTTTTGAATTTCGCCCCCGGGACAAAAAAATAGGAGCAAAAAAGTGTTTTTTACTGTTAGGTGAGGCGTCTTACGGAGACAGAGGCTACTTAATATTGTCTCTCGCCTGGCGGAGACAGGCTTTTTATCTAGTAATAATATATTTTTTTAAAATGGATATTTATCCTATTCTTTTGGTAAGTACAACTATTTTTAATTGCAAATAAAAACCAAACAATAATTATTTATTGTTTTTTACTTAAATTTAATTTCAAATTAAATATCAAAACAAATTTTAAGAAGTAATTTTTATTATTTGTATGTAAATGAACATCTCCTTGAAAAAGTGTAAATATGCAAAAAACGTTCGACGTTTCGACTAGCTGCGACGAAACGGGCGCGGTGTCGCCAACTTTTTTAAACTTTAAATGGCCATATTTCGAAAACAATTAATTTTTGACCCATATGTTTTTGGCTTTTTCGATTTGTTTTGAGCTCTACTATCGCCCATTAAAATCGTAAGCATCATACTTTTTACACCCTGTATAAATATATAAAGATACATAATTATACCAGCGCGCCAGTGGTTTACGATTCTTAAGCCGTTTCGTAAAATTTCATTACTATCGCTTACAATGAAACAGAGTATAAATAGGTCGACTATTGTTATATTTTTTACTTTCTATTTTTAATAAACGGATAATACAGAAAATTAGATATTATAATAAAGTACGTATAGGGAAGGTATTGATTAAGCTATAAAAGTCATATCCTTTAGCTCGGTAATTAAGAGACCGAGAGTATCTCAAAATTAGTCAAGACAGTGAGGTCATGACGCCATCTTTCTTAAGATAGTTCAGTGTTCTGTATCCAAACAATAGGCGTTTCCTATGGCAAATTGTACTTTAAGTAAAATTATAGCGTTTTTTGTGATTTACGGTCTTGTTTTTTGTTGTTTTAACCTATTTGTGACTATTTTAGGCAATTTGTGATTCCCATTTTTGTGACTGCTTGTAATGTTCTTTCAATGCAAACCCAAGTATGTATGTAAACAAAAGCATCATTTTCACAAATTACATTCGGTCATATTTCTACTTAAAGGTTTCTTGTAATCCATTTTAATAAAACTATAATAAAAATTTAAAACTTATAATTAAAATCGTCTTGTTTTCTTACACCTGTATTTTTTGGAAATGTAATATATTTTTTGGAAATAGCCGATACTTCCGAACATCATAGAACAGTTTTTCAAAATCAGTCATCATGCCTATCTTCGCATCTGGTCGAATCTTATATAATAGAATCCCTTAAAATCCCCCACTATAACCCAGAAAGAAATATGACTCCAGAGTTAAAAGATTTATAGCTTCTTTCTAGGGCGTAGTAATTATTTTATTGTAGTCTAGGCCAGGGTGTCGTAAACTGCGGCGGTTTTGGGGGTTGGCAAACTATAAATCATCTGAGAATTAAAGAAGCCAAATTAAAGGCAATAAAACATCCCGTATCGATGCTGACTCAAAAGGATTTTAAACCTGGTATCGGGTTACCTAATTTTAAGCTAGTTTGAAATTGCCAATTTGTCTTAAAACGTAACTTAATATCAGTTGTGTTCGTATATTTGCCACTGTTTAAGGGAACCATTAAATATATTGATATTGAGATGTAAAAGTGAAAGATGTTCTTTTAATAACATTTCTTTGCGTAGCAGAATGACAGATGTCAGCTAAAGAATTAACTACTTATATACGGCGTCTTTCAAAAAGTTCATAGCATATGGCGCTAAAAACCATTACCGTACGAGATATATATGATTCCGTGAAAGGCCGAATTCGGTGAATATCAACATATGTCAAAAATGTATGTTAAATATTTTAAAAAAATGAACGAGCACTAACCCAAACTATCCACTTTGCTGAATTTTGGTTAGCAAGAACCGGAGGTAATGAACCTAACCAAAGTTATTAGTATTAACCAGAACGCACCTAAGTTGTTAGTTGTGGTTAGTGCTCTTTTTTTTTTTATACTTGACTGTTACCGGCGAATGTTGATATTCACCAAATTCGGTCTTTTTCGGTAACATATATATACTATTTTATCTACAATCGTGGCATTTTAAATCCATTCCAAAAGTATTTAGTTTTTTCTATAAAAGCTGTTTCAGTCCCAAAATCTGAAAACAAAATGTTCACCAGCGATTTTTTAAATACAAAATCATAAAATATTGTAGTGAAAACAAAGTTGCCTTCTGAGGTCAAAAGAGCAGTGACAAATTTATGGTTTATAATGTCGCCGGTAATTGTTTAGAATCGCGACTCCACGTATTCTTGGCTATAAAATAAAAATATTGACATGTTTTTTTTTCATTTTGTTCTTTTTTACGGCGTATTAACAAATCTTAAAAAAAAAACAAGAAACATTTTTTTTCGGCGTTAATTTTTTTTTTAAATAAAAGAATTGGTATTTTTCAAGTTTTTCGTCAATAAAAGGCATTCATTTAAGTTTAGCATTTTCTAGTGGTTTTTTTCATATTCTATGTGTAAAAACAAATAATTTATTTTTTTTCAAAAAATAATTTTTTGGATTTAAAAAATTAATCAAAAAATTGACATTTTTGATGTTCTTTTAACTACTCTATTTTTGATGATAAAAATATTTGACAACTCAAAAAAAATTTTTCAGTTATCAAATTGTTTTTTTTTTATAGTAAACATTAAGAAAAAAAACGAAGCTTTTAAGAAAAAAAATTATTAAAATTTCAAGCAAAAACAAAAATAAATTGAAATTTTAAGCCTTTTAGTCGCGAGTCGCGATTCTAAACAATTACCGGCGACATTATAAACCATAAATTTGTCACTGCTCTTTTGACCTCAGAAGACAACTTTGTTTTCACTACAATATTTTATGATTTTGTATTTAAAAAATCGCTGGTGAACATTTTGTTGTCAGATTTTGGGACTGAAACAGCTTTTATGGAAAAAATTAAATACTTTTGGAATGGATTTAAAATGCCACGATTGTAGATAAAATAGTATATATGTTACCAAAAAGACCAAATTTGGTGAATATCAACATTCGCCGGTAACTGTCAAGTATAAAAAAAATAAAAGAGCATATTATATATATATATATATATATATATATATATATATATATATATATATATATATATATATATATATATATATATATATATATATATATATATATATATATATATATATATATATATATATATATTTATTATAATTATGAAAAAAGTTCTTTTCGGTGAGCGATAATATACAGGGTGTTTCATTTAAAAAAGTTTAAAATCCCTATATTTTTCCATTAATAATTTTAAAAGAAAATTTGAAAACAAAATTACAATTTTTGTATAAAACATTTTTTTCTATTTTCAAACCCTGTACATACATGGACATAAAATTGCATTAAAATTATT
Source organism: Listronotus oregonensis (assembly GCA_019359885.1). Taxonomy (NCBI): domain Eukaryota; kingdom Metazoa; phylum Arthropoda; class Insecta; order Coleoptera; family Curculionidae; genus Listronotus; species Listronotus oregonensis. The sequence goes on along the minus strand of JAHBCN010001301.1, from coordinate 135,744 downwards.
TTTTGTCTTTTCTTTAATTACCGCAAATAATATCATTTTTGTCACACTTTTAAAAAATGTAAATTTTGACAGATAACAGGTGTCATTTTAGCGAACGAGTCTACAAGATTTTTTATCGAATTTGAAGCACAAATTAATGCCAAAGCCTATTTAATTTAAATTTAATAATAAAAAAATTCGCATATGATGGGACTTTTTTAGAGACGTATATTTTACATAGGATGTTTATCAATCTAACCAAAATTTTGGCAAAAAATAAAATGATTTAGTTATTTTGAATTAAGGAGAACGTTCGTCAGCACTAAAGTAAAAATGTTTTATATTTTATTACTTTCGCGGCTGGCTATTACCGCAAAATGCTCAAATTAACTGTTTTACATATAATAAAGTTCTTGCTAATTTATCCATTAAATCTATATATAAGGCAATGACAATTTCCATAAGTGCAAGGCACTTTAAACTAAATCACTATGGGTGAGCGGTCGCCCGCTGGCCTTATGCGTTGAACCCTGTAAAATTAAAAAAAATGATGTTCAAATAACTATAAATCTATCCTTTAAATACGTATTATTTTATATCTTTATAGCAAATTTACAGCCAAGTGCCTATCAATATAAATAACTTTAGGCAAGATGCGACAGTACACTATAAAAAACAGGACCGCACTGAGCACCATCTGTAACAAAAGCATAGCTAGAAACATTTAAAAAATACCATAAAACCACATCATAGGTTGCTGTTTTTGGACAAACTGACAAAAAATGGGCTTAAACAGTGTGTCCTAACACTTATTTAAAAAACTGCGCCCAGTAGGGATTAATAAACTTTATCTTTTCATCACTATTATTCGTGCTTTATGTTGGCCTTAATGGGCGTGAGCCTTTTTAAGGGCTTAGCCGGATTGAGGACCAAATAGGCAAGCATAATCTTTTTCCCAGTTTATGTATGGCAGAATTGGGTATTATCTATATTTTTTAAACAAAGCAAAATACATATAAATTCGTAGGGACGTGTCCCCAGGTCAATTTTATAATCTCACAAGTCCGTATAAAAGAGCCAGTACCGAATATTTCAGGTATAAAAACATAGGTAAAAAAGGACTGCAAAACGACTCGTGACGTCACATCGCATATAAATGCAGATTGTTTACGTATCGATTTTGTCTATTTTCAGTTGTGCTTCGGTAAATCTCAACATAACTAGTATTTGATTTTATTTTGCGTGGCTAAATAAAGTGCTTTTTATTCATTATGGACTACGAAGGATTTCTCAAGGCTTCCAAAAATAATTTACCCTCTGTGAATATGTTTATGGTGATGGATTACATTAAAAATGACGAACGTTTTAATTCAGCAGTAATCAGAGGTGCAAAAGCTGCATTGTAAGTATTTATTTTATGTGTTAAATAAAATAAAACATCTTTTTACAATACTTGATGTTTAAACCAAATTAGAAAAAATATATTCATGTAGGTATTTATGCATTTGTTAATTAAAACCTTATTTCTTTTTTTTTTTGATTTTGGCATGTCACATCTTGCTGCTGTAAACCATCGTTTTTTACGCTTATAATCCCCCCCCCAGGCACACATACAAAAATTTTGTTTAGTGTACTCACAGATGTGCTAGTGCAAAGGGACATAAAACACCATTTATTTTATGATTCGTACATATTACTCATTCAAACAGCTGTAAATGTTTCATGGTATTAACAGCAACTTAGATTTTTTCGACTGTAGCCACGTAAATAATGCCGTAATAAAATTAAACCTCGCTTAAAAGGTGACGATGTATTAGAAACACTAATAAAGCCGCGTTTACGCCAAAGTCTTCCACTAAGTTTTCCACAAGTTGCGGCTATTTGTTGCTTTTTCTACAAAATACAGCAACTTTTTCTGTCTTCCACTTGTGGAAAGACAAATCTTCCACTAAATTTTGATTTCCCCCGGAGTGTCGCCGCGTTTACACCAAAGTCTTCAACTAAGTTTTCCACAGGTTGCGGCAATTTGTTGCTTTTTTTTTAAATACACAACTTTTTGTCTTCCACTTGTCAAGAGACAAATTTTCCACTTAATTTTAGTTTCCCGCGAAGTGTCGGTAAAGATCAAAGAAAGTTGACAACTAAAAGTGGAAGACTTGTTGCTGCGCGCTTTGCGCAAGCAACTTGTAGAAAACTAGTGGACAACTACTACCTAAACCTTTCGTGCCAATTCTTTGGCAACAAGTTTTTCACTTGTTTCTCTAAATTTAAGAGGAGCAACTTTTAGTTTTCTACAAAAAATCTTCACTTGTTGTTTTAATTTAAGAAGGCAACTTTTAGTTTTCTACAAACAATTTTTGTCAACTTTAGTTTTCAACTTGGTGTAAACGCGCCTAAAAAAGTTAAAAAAGTTGACAACTAAAAGTGGAAGATTTTGGTTGCTGTATGTTTACACAAGCAAGTTTTTGATAGTTTTTAAAAACTAAATACCAAATAATTAGAGAAAAAAAACTCCCAAAACCTTTAGTTAGATAATTCTTTATGAAAAACCAAATTTTTACCTTTTGATCTAAATGTAAAAGGGCAATTTAATTTTCTAAACATTTTCAATTGGTTTTTTTCGGTCCAATTTAAAAGCAAACCTTTAGTTTAACCTGATAGTTTTTACAAAACCATTTTTTGGTCAACTTTAGTTCAACTTTTAAACGCGCTTAACGGTTTTAATGCGCTGGACGTCAGCGCATCCTCGGAACTTGTTTGGCGCCAATTCTGCATTTCGTTTGTTAATATGTTTTTTTTTTTTTGAGGTTACTTTACGAGTTTTATGATATATCTACTTGATAGATTTTCAAAAACGTAATACAATGCGAATTAGGAAATAAAAGCCACTTTAAGTTAAATATTTTTTTTATGAAAACCAAATATATTTATTTTATGATAAACCTAAAAACTCGTCAAACTGAGGGCTTTGAATTTGTCTAAAATTTTAATATGGTATTTATTACGGTCCAATAATTCCATCTTATTTGCCAAACCAGGTAATTATTTATTACTGATATTTTATTACAGGTAAACCTATTTGGTCCGCAATCGGCTGGTCCCCCTTTTAAAGACTACAAATAAGTTTCTTTTTACTTTATGCCAGCCACACACATTGAAGAAATCAAAAAGAGGCAACCAAAATTAAGAAACCTTGCCGGCGCTGCGACAGTTTTTCTCTGAGGATTTCTTCAATGTGTGTGGCTGGCATTAAACGTATAACGTTAAGGGTTTTTTAGATCTTAGACTTAGGAAAAGGTTACAAAAGCAGTGTTTTTAGATGGCAATAATTTAAATACCTTCTTCTTCTTTCTCTTCTTCTTTCCTGGGAGCCGTCGTGATTCACTAGCGGAGGCAGCACAGCCTCTTGGGGTTTTTGTGCCTAATCTCCCATTATCCTTTATACCAATCCTCCCATTAATCTCGGGCCCCTTTACAAGTCTGTATAACCCCGAGGGTGGTTAGTTGATATATTCCTGTGGGCTCATTTTCGGTTCCCAAAAAAAAGCCCCTTTTGTAAAATTTAATGCTTCACATTTGCACAGAAATATAGGTGTTTCTTCCCCCCGTCGCACATTCGAACTTGGGTCTCCAGTGTTAAATACCTTAACAAAAAATTTAAAAAATTTGAATCCGTCACTAATATAGTATTAAAATTTTTCCCTTTTTTTTACATATCTTTTTTTAAAACAATGTATGCTTATGAATGGAATATATCATCTGTATTGACGAGCCGCCACTGATAAAAAATATGTAAAATGTGAATGGTCGCTTCCTGGAATGTATTTAATATAAGGTAATAAAGTAATCTCGATGGTATTTTAAATGATATACGCCCGCCGTATCGGAGTCCGACGTTCACGTTTTATAATAATTTATTACGAAACGAAAAAAGAACGTCCTCTACGATTACCGTTTGTATCCTTAATAAATAAAGGCGCTTAACCGGCCTAGTCGAACGACTTACACCTACCGTTTGATAATACGAAGGTCGTTATTTTGTTCGCTGGTTATGTACGGAACATGGCGCTTTTAAAAAAATTATACACCTAACGTATTGTTAACGTTAGCCTTTCGAGGCGCGTTTAACGAAAGTAAAAATGATTACCCTAAACGGTGGATCACTTGGCTCGTGGGTCGATGAAGAACGCAGCTAATTGCGCGTCAACTTGTGAACTGCAGGACACATGAACATCGACATTTCGAACGCACATTGCGGTCCTCGGATTCTGTTCCCGGACCACTCCTGGCTGAGGGTCGTATCTATTTAAAAGACTGCTCGGTTTTCGAACGTCAGAGCGAGTTGGATGTTATACGCGTCGTCCTCGAACGGTCGTCGTCGTCATCTTTCGAGATAGACACGAACGACGACCACGATACGACGCGACATCTTAAAATGCGAGAGCGGCCGGATAATTTACGAATTTTTCGTAAATTATCCGGTACAGCAAGCGTCGCCGTCGCGTTCGTCGACAAACAAACAAACGAGTCGAGTCAGATGGACAGACCGACACGGTCGTCGTCGTCTCGTCGCTGTTGTTATTGTCGTCGTTATCGTAGCGATCGTCGTGTCCGATATTTTCGAATGAAAAACGGAAAATAGACGTCTGATCGCTCGAAACGCGCGCGCTTTCTCACGCTTATTATACGCTGTTGAAATAATTTCGATTTATCGACCTCAGAGCAGGTGAGACTACCCGCTGAATTTAAGCATATTACTAAGCGGAGGAAAAGAAACTAACTAGGATTCCCTCAGTAGCTGCGAGCGAACAGGGAAAAGCCCAGCACCGAATCCCGCGGCCGATACCGGGCGCCGGGAAATGTGGTGTTAGGGAGGGTCCATTATCCCGAGATCATGCGGCGCGTCCAAGTCCTTCTTGAACGGGGCCACAGCCCATAGAGGGTGCCAGGCCCGTAGTGACCGCTGCTGATCGCGGGAGGATCTCTCCTCAGAGTCGGGTTGCTTGAGAGTGCAGCCCTAAGCGGGTGGTAAACTCCATCTAAGGCTAAATATGACCACGAGACCGATAGCGAACAAGTACCGTGAGGGAAAGTTGAAAAGCACTTTGAAGAGAGAGTTCAAGAGTACGTGAAACCGTTTAGGGGTAAACCTGAGAAATCCGAAAGGTCGAAGGGAGAAATTCATTCGCGTCTCGCCGTCGGCGTGAGACGGTCGTGTGACGGAAGACGTTCGCGTTTTCCGCGCCTTCCGTTTTTCGATCCGATAGCGAACGCGTGCACTTTTCTCCTGGTAGGACGTCGCGATCCGTTGGGTGTCGGTCTACGGCTCGCGGTGGAGCCCGGACACACGGCTTGCCGTCGCGTCCGGACCCGCGTGTCCCGGCTGACTCGCTCGACGGTATACGAAAGGTTTAAGGCCGCTCTCGGAGCGTTCGGCTCGTCGCAAGCGCGCCAGATGTGTCGGCGATCGGACCTGGTGCCGGTTCTGACCTCTGGTGACTGTTGGCGGCGAAGTTCTCGAACAGACCTTTGACCGATCTGCGACGCTATAGCTTTGGATACTTTCAGGACCCGTCTTGAAACACGGACCAAGGAGTCTAGCATGTACGCGAGTCATTGGGAATCACTAAACCTAAAGGCGTAATGAAAGTAAAGGTCCGCCTCGCGCGGACTCA